>SNQJ01S0024069.1:188836-200203 GCA_010110895.2 Picea sitchensis
TGCATTCTCATCAAGGACAATACATATTATATTACATCAATCATCAATCAATCAATCCTTTGACATCAATCAATCAATCCTTTGACATCAATCAATCAATCCTTTGACATCAATCAATCATTTGACATCAATCAATCAAACCATTGGCATCAATGACAACATGATCCAATAGAAACTTCCTTCCTTGATATCTTCTCTACTTTCTTTTGGGGTGTATTATTTTGTGAAGTGGTTACAGAGATAGGATGCTCCTCTGGTTCTTGCAACGTGTTCTCCTGCCACTCTGTCTGATTCATGTATCTTTCCACCTCTGGCCTCTGTGTGTGTACATAAGGAGTGCTCTTTTGTTTGTTTTTGGGTTCAGAAATGACACCAAATGGGTCATATGCCCAAGTGAAACTCAGAGGAAACCTCATTTATTTCAAGAGGTTATCTGCTTCTTCTCTTGCTGATCTACTATTGCATATGAAAGGTCCAACCTAGGTTTTTATTATGAGTTTTGATTTCTTCTTTGCTACAAAATAGTGAATATCATCTGAATTCACCATTTTCCTTATATACTCTAGTGCAAAAATACTCACTGGGAGGTATTTGAGAAATCTGTAAGGAGAAAACCCACACCCATATACCATTATCTATGTATGGTTTTGGTATAAATACCAATCCCCTATCTTAGCTTGATCAGATAGGTGCAAGACTGTTGGATGCAGGCCAAATCACAAAGAAAGGCTATTTTGGAAGAGAAGCGTGTAGGAGAAAAGAGACAACTGGAAGGAAAATCAATAAACGCACATGCATAGAATACCTAACGATGCTAGGCTTAGGGTTTTTTTAATACATTGTAATGGTTGGTGAGTCGAAGATAAATAGAAGAGATAGATACTTAGAGCAGGGGGTACTAGAGAGAGAAGAGGGAAAGAGAGGCGAGATATACGAAGAAAGGAAAAGAACTATAAGGAAGGTATGAGTTACTAGGGAGCTAGAAAGGGCATGAGAGAATCGATCCCGAGGGTTATATTGCAGGTTGAGGATCCTGGTGTGATCTAGTTAGCCTCACAGGGATTGAGGAGCCTGTGGGAAGAAAGAAGAACTAATATTGTAACCATGCACGGCATGGAGAATTCCAAACTATAATAAAATCCTTAGAGACAGATCTTTGTGGACGTATCCTAGGAGGGGGTGAGCCATGGTAATACTGTGTTATGTGACTGAATGAATGTGTTTTTGTGTCTGATTAGTTGATGAATGTTGAATGAATGAAGTAGCTAATTAAATATGATGTACCACATGTTTGCATAGAATGAATTTTACACTAGATGTTAAATGAACTGAATAAAGGTTAAGGTGCATATCTCGCTCAGTCTTAGGTTGCAAACACCCGAGTATTGAAGCCATCCATAGAGCTATCTCGACTGAGACTGCGCAGTACACTTCATGTATTGTGTTTCCTTCTCAGTGACCAGAGGGGTTGATAGTCATTAAGGGATTTTGTTCGGAAGATTTTTAGTTATGAACCGAGGTCAATCTATAATGGCAAATATATAAACGGGAATGAAAACCAACATATACCTACATCTTCCATACCTTGTGCTCAAAGTTGGGTATTCAAAATTATGAGAGACACCTAGATGTGAATTACTGTAGTGGCTTACATACGTACATCTAAACATAGATGTATTTCTTGGACGTCTCCTCACTAGGAGCTTCTTATCAATATGATGTCAAATTTGATCAAAACTTTAAGCAACAAAATAAGAAAGAGTTCAGTTTTGCAAATTGACAACAATAGATGCATGAAAAGGGGACAAAGCAAGGAAATCCAACCTCAAGACAACTAGTCCAAGCCGCAGACAAATAATGGTAATGAGAATATGAATAAGGACACTAGAAAGTGGTGTGATTTCCAAAATATCCCTTGGCACACCACTGATATATGTCACTTGAAACAATCATTATTTATTGAGATTAAAGAAAAATATTTGGACCCTGACTTAGACTCTGATTTAGGACAGGTAAAATGGGTCATCTATGAAGAACCCAATGATACCATTGCAACCAAAAATATCCAATTCGATGAGTCATAGGAAATTGAAGAGAGGGAGTGCCTCTTCCATTCATAGATGTGGGTGAAGGGGACCCCACTACATTTCGTTATTGATAGTGGGAGCCAAAAGAACCTGATATCATCCATGTTCATCAACACATTGAAGTTGTCAATGATGCCACACCCCCAACCATACAACATTTTTTGGTTGAGCCAAGTACAATACCTTCATTCCATCCAATAATGTCGCCTATTATATGGAATCAAGCCCTTCAAAGATGAGGTATTGTGTGATTTTTATCCACTTGAAGTTGGTGATGTTATTTTAGGAAAACCATATATGTGGAAACATCACACTATTTATGAGTCTCGACCCCTTAGTGTCATTGTTACTCTTGTGGGTAAGCTCTATAGGATACCAGAGGTATTTATGACTAATTCCATTTCATTGATCTCGACAAAACAATGCCACAAAGTAATGTTTGAAAACATAAATTTTTCCATCTTCATTATCCAGTTAGAAGGTGAACCGAAACCCACTATGACCACCACAGCCTTGGCCCAAGATATTTTTATATTGTATAAGAAAGTCAAAATGTTGTAGACGAGAAAATATATATTTTTCACCTACAAGGTGCCTATGAACTACCAATTCAACCATTCCATTGACTTGGTTCTTGGTGTTTCGTTACCCAATGGTCTAATCTATAGAGGCTCCCTTATAGAGAATGAGAGCCTTCCATATGTTCAATATATCTAAAATGTATCCCTTCCTAATTGTATTGATCGCAGCCCTATTCAGGTGTACTGGGAGTTATAGCCATTATCTCCCATTGATATAGCCCTTCCTACTACATCTTCACTGATATAGTCCTCCTACACTCAGATCAAGGCATATCATGCAGCCATATTTTTTGAATGGGTCCAACACCTCCAAAAAAAGGTTCATGACATACTGCAAAAGGCTAATTCCAAGTGCAAGCAGGACAACTACTTCAAGAAGGAAAATGACTCACCAAGGTTTAGATTCGAAAAAAGTTTCTCCATCTTCTGAGGGAAGTTGATGCAATGGGGACCATTGCTTCCTAAGTGGGGAGGACTGATCTAGGTGGATCTCGATGGACATACACCTTTTCCATTGAATCAACATTTTCGATCTCACGGTTTTGATAAACCATGATATTCACACTTTTGATGGGGAATGTAATGTAATTACATCTTCATTTCTTAATTACAACCATCATGTCATGATTTCCTGGTGATCTTATGTACATTCCTACAATGTTAATGCACCAGATCCCATTAGAACGTCAAAATTAATCGTGTTTGGGATAGAGTAGTAATGGTATGGGTAACCTCCCAGGAAGTAGGAAGTCCTAGTGTTTTACACGCCTATGAAATTTTGTAAAAGTAGACTAATTTATCCCACATGCATCATGGGAATTATTTTCCTCTCACTCTCTGATGTATAATTGAGGTGAGGGAGGTCCTTTAAGCATGTAATGGAGTGTGATGTAATTCTTATTGTGAGTGAGTGTAGATGGAATATATTTCTCTTCATAGTCCATTCTCATTCTCAATATATACATGCTTAGCATTTACACACCATTTGGGAAATCTATGTGTATATATTCACACTTGAACTTTTGGGTTGTGTTGTAACAAATATTGAAAATTTTCGATATTACTTAGGCACTTTCGCCCAAATTTAACAACACTGTGATCAACAAGCACAGAAGGGCTTCACCAGGAATCCCACCTGGAGCCTTCGCATGGGATTTCATTGGTGAAATATTTCAATCTCTGGGATTTATTAGGAAGCCCAACCTCCATGAATTTTATGACAGTTGAACACTGAAATATGGAAGTTTGTTCACAACTTTCGTTTACTGCGAAAAAACCATTGTATTTTATAGACCCGAAGGAAACCCCTTGCTGTCGCCAACGAGAACAAACTGGTAGTCAGCACATGGCCAGCTCAGTGGAAATGCTCTTCGGAACTGCTTTGCTTAATGCCACTGGAGAACATGCCAAAAGGTTTCTTACATTGTTCTTGTGCTGGTGTTAGTCATCTTATATTTCTGATTGGGTTGATTTCAGGAAACACTTGGATGGTTGCTATGGTGCAAAGTCCTCAAGTCAGTGTATTAAGGTTACTAATAGTGTACTTGGCCATTGGGTTCACGTCTATATTTTTCTTATTCCTTCGGTCCCTCTTGGTTGTTATTTTTGGGCTTAAGGAATCAAAGTCCTTCTTTTCTGAGCTTCTGACTTCTTTATCCCAAGCACCAATGGGATTCTTTGATGCAACTTCGTTGGGAAGAATTCTGAGCAGAGTTTCTTCAGATTTCAGCATTCTTGATGTAGACATTACTTTCAGCTTTGTCGTCTACATGATATCTACCATGAATGTTTACAACAGTCTTGGAGTTGTGGCTGTTGTAACATGGCAAGCTTTGTTTGTCACCATTCCAACAATTTATTTGACCTTTCAACTCCAGAAATACTATTTTTCTTCTGTTAAATAATTGATGAGACTGAACGGTACAACGAAATCACCTATTGTAAATCATTTTGGTGAGTCCATATAAGGAACAATGACCATTCGGGCTTTCAGGGTTGAGGATCATTTTTTGAAGAAGAACTTCGACCTTATTGACAAAAATTTGAGCCCCTTTTTCCATAGTTTCTCAGTGAATGAATGGTTGATTCAGCATCTGGAGATGTTAATTGCAACTGTTCTTTGATCCTCTGCCATTACTATGGTTCTACTCCCAAAGGGGAGCTTCAACCCTGGGTTTGTTGGGATGGCCCTATCTTATGGTCTATCATTGAACATATCGTTGGTTTCCAGTATTCAAATCCAATGTACACTTGCAAACTACATTGTTTCTGTAGGACACATCAAACAGTACATGCACATTCCAAGTGAGGCACCAACAGTTATAGAAGATCTCAGACCACCAGATAATTGGCCCTTGAATGGGAAGGTGGAATTACAAGACTTGAAGATTAGATATAGATCCGATGTTATAGTCAGAATTCTGGACTTGGGCATCTGGCCAGAGAGCAAAAGCTTCAGAGACGACGGAATGAACGACGTTCCCGTGAGGAGGAATGGGCAATGCCAGGAGGGCACTGCCTTTAAATCTTCCCTTTGCAATAGAAATCTCATAGGAGCCCATTACTTTAGCAAGGGATACACGGTGAAATTTGGGCCTGTAGATTCCACTAAGGACTACGATTTTGCTTGGGAATGTCTGGGCCACGGCTCACACACCTCGTCCATGGCTGCAGGAAACTACGTTGACAATGTTGATTATTTCGGGCATGCGAAGGGAACGGCAAGGGCCGTGGTGCCAAGGGCTCGCATGGCCATGTATAAGATAGGTTGGTCCGGCAGCATAGTAGGCTCTGACGTTTTGGCCGGGATGGAGCACGCCATATCCGATGGGGTCGACGTGATGTCTCTGTCATTAACAGTGTCGAGCCAGAGGTTCCACAGGGATGCCATAGCTCTACGAGCCTTTGCAGAAGTGAAGAAAGGCATGTTCATATCTTGTTCAGCAGGCAACAATGAGCTAGACATGTTCACTGTAGCGAATGGCGCGCCGTGGATGCTTACGGTGGGAGCGAGTAGTATTGACAGGTCTTTCGTCGCCGACGTCAAGATGGGCAACGGAAAACTCATCCAAGGGGCTTCATTGTTCGTGGAGAGACAAGTGATATCAGGCGTCCCAATCATCTATGGAACCGGTGGAAACCAGAGCTCTCTAGCATGCGCGCCTGATTCTCTCGATCCCAAAACAGTTGCCGGAAAGATTTTGCTCTGCATCAACAAAAACAATTCCATGCAGCTGCATCCGTATATACATCTTTTGGAAGCAAATAGAACTGGAGTTGCTTCTGTGATAATTGCCTCAGAGGATTCTTATCTGCTAGTTCCTCGGGATTATTGGATGCCTGCAGTGTTGGTGACTTCAAATCAAGGACAATTAATAGCAAATTATGTAACGAGTGCGTCAAGAGAGACAGCAGGCATAAAATTCATGATAACCGAGGTGGGATCGAGGCTTGCACCGACCGTTGTGTATTTTTCATCGAGAGGACCAAATCCATTGAGCCCACGCATTCTGAAACCCGACATGATTGCGCCCAACAAGAACATAGTTGCGGCGTGGTTACCTTATGTTGTTGTTAAGTACGTAGGAATCGTTCCATTAGAAGCCGACTACGTTATGGATTCAAGGATCATCCTGTCCACTTGTCAAACGATTAGTAACGGTTCAAAGAGCTGGCAGATGCACCTGGCAGTCACAGAATTCCATGAAGGCGAACCGTTTCATATTCCTCTAAACAAAAAGAGTTTTATTTTAGATTTTTCTTTTAAAAGACTGATTGATGTAACAGAGAAAAAGGGGTGCGGGGGCGAGCTGGGGAATAAACCTCTTGTGAAGAGGGGTTCCTTTGTATGCTGAGTTATTTTGTAAATCCGAATTGGAGTTATATAGATGATGTATTTACTTGAGACTGTGAGATTCATCACAGTTGATTCCTTCAGTATGTTCTTCCTTATTTCAGCTCTGTTAAATCTGTTTGGAATTCATTTTATATGCTCCTTACCCACAATTGATATATACGTGTTGTCATTATCATATTGTTTATCTCTTCCTCTTTCAGCTGTGTTAAATTTGTTTGGAATTCATTTTATATGCTCCTTACCCACAGTTGATATAAATGTGTTGCGTTCTATGGTGACTGATCAGAATTCGTTCCAGATAAGCGCTTTGCATCTAGTTATCATCATTCGTTTGTTTTCCTCTAAAGATTATCGTAGTGAAAATTCCTCCTTGATAGATGCTTTCACTGTGATGGCCTTTCCTTTCTTTTTTCTGCTACCACATCATGATTATCAAATTGCTGAAAGATAGACTTACTTTGCCTCATTTTCCGCAAGTTATACGATCACTGCTATTATCTCCTTTCTTTGGTTTTCACTTGACTCCATGCCCAATGGACTATTTCCTTGGTCCAACCCCCAAACTTCAAAAATACGAAACTATCATTTACCCATAAATCTTCCCACCATTTCATGCTTACCGAAGATCATATTGTGACATTGTTCGAGAGATCCCTCTCGGGTTGGGCGGGGCAGCTTCCAATCCAAAGTGGTTCGAGGTTGCCTCGGGATTGATTTGCATGCAACCCATTTCAGTTCTGAGTGTTAACAGGTTGGTTGACCTTGATAATCTTCACTAGATAAGGTGCCTTCAAAATCTTTCAAAATTGCACCCATTTTCCGTCTATTGGCTTTTTATGGATGGACAAAATTAATTTCATATTGATGGAATTCATTTTTATTACACCTCTCTAAATGATAGAACCTTACTTATAATACCTTGTAATATTAGTTCCTCATTGTTGGGAGGCATCTTAGGCCCTTGTAATAGTCATCACACATTAAACATTAGACATTATCGTAAGAAAATATATAAATATATGTAATAAAGTAAATCAATTCAAGTAGAGAGTAAGTGTATAAAGGAAACTTAACTAATGATTAGTTGGAGTGGGTACAACCACTCCAACCATCTTCCTATTCATAAAGAAGGAATATGGACTTAGTTGGTTAACCTTTCCATAAATATATTTTCTCTCTTGAGTTACATGTGATCTTGATGTTCTTTTGATGTTCTTGCCACAATGGAGTACCTGTCTTGAATGCATGTCTTTAATCCCCTGAACTACAACATTTTGTTTCAATTCCATTGTGGGAATGATGTTGGATTGAAGATGACATTGGAAGAGCCTTCTTCCCATGGCTGAGAGCAGCACGGGAGAATCTTGCACATATGAAGATGCAAGTAGAGAGTTCCTTTGGAAGTGAAATTTTCCCATGTTCCAAAAGAAAACACAACTACTCAATTGAGTGCATGAGAAGTCAACCTAAGAGGGAAATCCACTAAGAGCACACGTTTGATCTGCAGTGGAGATTAAATAATGGTCAAATACCGGTGAGATATTCGACTCAGGTAGTTAAAGCAAGGTTCATGCACAACGAGGGACACGTGTCCAACGAGGGATACATGTCCATAGAAGTGAAGCATATACAACTAAAAGACAACATGGATATGGAACGTAACATGATCATGCTTATGAGTTTAATGTTGATGGTGTGCATGTGATTAGTCATATTTGATCTATGTGATACATTTCTTGAGAATTGAAGTCTCAACGGAATTGAGAAATGAACAAATACAACATGAGTGACAAGATCACATGGCTCCATTTTTGTACAAGATCTCGGTGGCCAAGTGTGGTGGCATGCATGCATCAAAGGAATGATGTTGATCACATTGGATAAGCCAAGCCCAAACAACCATCTTGTCGAGACTCTTTTGATTGAGTTGTTTTATGTCCAACTCATTAATATACATACAAGTTTTGTGATTGAATTCCACTAGACATAGTGGGAAGGGAAATATTCTATTCATAAGAGAAGCATTGTGGACTATGGGAATGGTCAGTTCGAGCTGATGCATGCACTTGATATCTGATCTGATTCAGGCCAAGATTTTCGCATGCTTTCTAATGTCATATCTTTTAACATTAGCTTGTCATCACTGCCTTCAATTATGTGAGGCGTTGGTCATCATTGTCAAAAATATGGCTGGTTCACCCGACCTCTATCAATCTTGTAAAAATGTGTCATACAAATTCAAGGAAATGGTGGGCACGTGATTGTCTATAAAGCTATCTAATTCCAGTCAAGATATCACTAGCACATCCATATCCACATGAGTAATGGATAGTGGATGGTGAACACGGATATGGATCACTTATATAGAATATGAAAAACCTAATAATCTTATAGAACAAAATGACACTAACTCATACTATATATGGAAAAGAGCACATAATGAGAAGAGTAGATAAATAACATTTTAGCTTGCCTAAGCTCATCAGATGATGAACATTCATCTCTAACCTTGGCTTCATGGGGAGGATCATAATATGCTACCCATAAGACTAATCATTACTTCTTATAAAATGCATTTAACAAATGAATGGATTTGGGATGATTTGAGGATATACTAGTAGCATATGAAGTAAACCTAGTTAAATGTAAAAATCAATGATTTTTAAAGAAAGGTCATTAAATCAATGATTTTTAAAGAAAGGTCATTATCATTATTATATGTACAAATCAAACAGACTGTCAACTCTGTTAACTTATGAAGTAAACCTAATTATTAAATCAACTTATGAAGTATACCTAATCACATACAAAAATCAATGTTTTTTTTTTTCGAGATTGTTATTTATGCCACGGATAATGTAACTTTAGATTCCAGGATTTGATAAAATACTATCCAATTCATTTAGATCTTGAGCCCTCAAAAATGAGGGATTAGAGGAAACTCCATGATCATCCACAAATTTCAACATTATTATGCTACTATTATTTGGACCCAGTGATCGAAATCTGGACCAGGGGTCAAATTTTAGCTCAAATATCAACGTTCTTGGAATTGCCTCAAAACAGACGAGAGCGTAGGCCTCGTCATCACGAACCCAACGCAACTCATTTCGTCTCAAACGAACGTCGAGAGAGAGAGAGATATCGCGATCTNGGATGTTGATTGTGCAGTCGTACAGTCCGTACGGATGCTGACGTGGCATGACCGTACACTGACGTGGCTTGACCATACATGCTGACATGGTAGGTGACATGTCAGTTTCAAATTGGCAGTTGTGGTCGAATCAGTTGACGACACGTGGCAATTTCTTGGCAAATGTTATGGTGCCACGTGGCCCAGTCATGGGCTGCCACGTGGCACCCCTTTATTGGCTATGGTTTGTTAGTTCAAAAATTTGTGGAGTTCATGGGGATCGAACCCCGAACCTCCTCTCTCATCCAAGATTTAAAAAATTCCATCGTCCCAACACACCACCATAGTAGTTCATACTATGTAAGGGATTTAAATTTATTTAAATTTACATTAAGGTTAATATGGCAGGGGTTCGGGCCGGGGCTTAGCCCCAGCCCGCGATCTTTTGTATTGCCATGCGACCACTTACTACATGGAGGTGCGCGAATGTACCCACGGTTGTATTACTTTTTACATGTGACCCATTATATGTTGGTTGGACGTGGTTTAAAATATATAGCCCCCAGTCACAGTCACATTGCATTCGTCCATACATTTGTTAAATGGTTAGCGCGGGAGTGTAATTTAAGTGGAGCCCCGGTCACATTTGTTATGTCATATGACCCAATGGTTGGCGCAAATTGTTTATTCAACCAATTTGAAATGGTTCAGTTTTAGCCCGTGGTTTTATCATATTACCATATGACCTTAAACCTTAGCGCGGGGTGTTTAAAACGGTTTCAAACTGTTAGCCCTTTTTGCCAAATGCGCGCGGTCATATGGCCCATGTGCCCAGGTGCTAGGTGGTTAGGGGATGGAGGTGCCCATAACCTTCCTACAGTTTGCACCATTGGCGCGGTTGCACCCGGTGCTGGGTTTTCACGCTATATATTGCGTGTGTGCCAGGTTCATTTAACAAGTGTGCGTTTTGGCGAACCAGAGACAACAAGCTTGAAGGAAGAGAATGGCAGGAGGCCTATCTTTCTCATTTTTTAGCCGATTGAGGTGCCATAAAATCCCAGCTAGGGGTTTTTGGACGTCCTGAATCCATTGGCACTTTTATCAAGGCCATTTGAAGACTTCTTTTGCAGGATTTTAGCCATTGAAGTTTCAGCAAGCTCCAGGGAGCTTGAAGCCCTCATTGATTGAGGACATGTTTTGGTGAGCCTATGTTTGTTTTCTGTGATTGAATAGTCATTTTTGGCTAATTGTTATGCTATGAACACATTGGGATAGGTTTCAGAGGATTTTGAGGACTTTTACAGGTGTTGTTTCCAAAGAGAATCTCAAGGAAGCTTATGGCCACATGTAGAAGAGGTCATGCCCGGATGAGCCATGATCCGTTTTCAGAGTTTTATTAGTCATTTTTGGGGTTTTTATGTGTTCTGATCTCAATGGTACAGTCTGTTTTTCCATTGGAGTTGAGCAACATCTTGTAAAAGAACTTTTGACAAATTAATCCCAGAGAGCCAAGTCCATTGATGGAGGCTCAAGGAGATGTAGCCCAGAGGGGGGTGAACTCCTTTATCATTTTGTTCTTGTTGTGAGTTTGATGGTTTATTTGCTGCAAGTTATGTTGTTGTGTATTTATTGAAAGTACATATTTAACCATTTAAAAGAACATATCCTCACACATAAGCATTTACAAGAAGATACATGAACTTAACACAT
>SNQJ01S0024069.1:201541-255117 GCA_010110895.2 Picea sitchensis
CATGATGCAAGTTGCATGTGAATGCAATTCATTTTGAAGGCATTTTTGTTGTTGCATAACTTCGCCAGGAGGATGTAAAAGATGATTATGATGTTCACTTGTTACAACCATTTATGTTTTTTCATTTCATCTCCTATGTACCCACATGTTTTGGGTTATGTACTTATGTTTGTACTGGAAGGAGAGTTGAAGAGTCATGCACATGCATTTGTTTTTGTGTATGTGTGAGCAGTGAACCTGGTGATGGTTCATCATGAATGATTCNTCTGACGACTATGTGTGTCGATCATGTTTTTCGACTTATGTTTAGTCGATGGTGTTTGTTGACTTGTAAGTTGATTTTGAGTACATCGAGATGCAGGAAAACGCCATGTGCTTTGATGAAGTACAAGATGCGATAGTTTGTTTAAAGAGAAAAAGACTTTGTTAGCATCATTTTTCAGTCTTGTATAATTTGTTTTCAAGATTGATGGTTTTCTTGGTTTGTGACAAGATGTCGCAGGAAAGTTTTTGCAGCCATTGGAGAGCTGATTGTGTTGACGTCCAAGAGTTTGAAAGAGGGACTTGATTCTTAGTGGGAAGGTTGGCAGTCTTCCAAGCACAAAGAGAACAGTGAGTCAGCAGCAGCCAGAGAGCAGTGGTTGAGGGACATAGCCAGTTGCAGTGCAAGGCATGTCGAGGTATCCAGGTGATTGTCCAAAAGACTTTTCAAGTAGAATCAGTTGATAGAACTTGAAAGCAGACAGATAATCATAAGCTTTTGTGGGTCCAAAAGCCTTTCAGTGGGAAGGTGTGATCGAAATCTGGACCAGGGATCAAATTTTAGCTCAAAAATCAACATTCTCGGAATTGCCTCAAAACGGACTAGAGAGTAGGCCTTGTCATCACGAACCCAATGCAACTCGTTTCGTCTCAAACGCACATCGGGAGCGAGAGATATCGCGATCTGTCTGAATCGTCAAACAGGTAAAAAAAACGGATGCTGACTGTGCAGTCCGTACAGTCCATACGGATGCTGACGTGGCATGACCGTACATTGACGTGGCTTAATTGTACATGCTGATGTGGTAGGTGATGTGTTAGCTTCAGATTGGCAGTTGTGGTCGAATCAATTGACGACACGTGGCAATTTCTTAGCAAATGTTATGGTGCCACGTGGCCCAGTCATGGGCTGCCACGTGGCACCCCTTTATTGGCTATGGTTTTTTAGTTCAAAAATTTGTGGAGTTCGTGGGGATCGAACCCCAAACCTCCTCTCTCGTCCAAGCTTTAACAAAGTCTGTCGTGCCAACGTGCCACCATAGTAGTTCATACTATGTAATGGATTTAAATTTATTTAAATTTACATTAAGGTTAATATGGCGGGGGTTCGGGCTAGGGCTTAGCCCCAGCCCGCGGTCTTTTGTATTGCCATGCGACCACTTACTACACGGAGGCGCGCGAATGTACCCACGGTTGTATTACTTTTTACATGTGACCCATTATATGTTGGTTGGACGCGGTTTAAAATATATAGCCCCCGGTCATAGTCACATTGCATTCGTCCATACATTTGTTAAATGGTTAGCACGGGAGTGTAATTTAAGTGGAGCCCCGGTCACATTTGTTATGTCATATGACCCAATGGTTGGCGCGAATTGTTTATTCAACCAATTTGAAACGGTTCAGTTTTAGCCCGTGGTTTTATCATATTACCATATGACCTTAAACCTTAGTGCGGGGTGTTTAAAACGGTTTCAAACCGTTAGCCCTTTTTGCCAAATGCGCGCGGTCATATGGCCCATGTGCCCAGGTGCTAGGTGGTTAGGGGTTGGAGGCGCCCATAACCATCCTACAGTTTGCACCGTTGGCGCGGTTGCGCCCGGTGCTGGGTTTTCACGCTATATATTGCGTGTGTGCCAGGTTCATTTAACAAGGGTGTGTTTTGGCAAACCAGAGACAACAAGCTTGAAGGAAGAGAATGGCAGGAGGCTTATCTTTCTCATTTTTTAGCCGATTGAGGTGTCGTAAAAGCCCAGCTAGGGGTTTTTGGATGTCCTGAATCCATTGGCACTGTTATCAAGGCCATTTGAAGACTTCTTTTGTAGGATTTTAGCCATTGAAGTTTCAACAAGCTCCAGGGAGCTTGAAGCCCTCATTGATTGAGGACATGTTTTGGTGAGCCTATGTTTGTTTTCTGTGATTAAATAGTCATTTTTGACTAATTGTTATGCTCTGAACACATTGGGACAGGTTTCAGAGGCTTTTGAGGACTTTTACAGGTGTTTTTTCCAAAGAGAAGCTCGGGGAAGCTTATGGCCACATGTAGAAGAGGTCATGCTCGGATGAGCCATGATCCGTTTTCAGAGTTTTATTAGTCATTTTTGGGGTTTTAATGTGTTCTGATCTCAATGGTATAGTCTGTTTTTCCATTGGAGTTGAGCAACATCTTGTAAAATAACTTTTGACAAATTAATCCCAGAGAGCCAAGTCCATTGATGGAGGCTCAAGGAGATGTAGCCCGGAGGGGGGTGAACTCCTTTATCATCTTGTTTTTGTTGTGAGTTTGATGGTTTATTTGCTGCAAGTTATGTTGCTGTGTATTTATTGAAAGTACATATTTAACCATTTAAAAGAACATATCCTCACACATAAGCATTTAAAAGAAGATACATGAACTTAACACATAAGTTTATCTTGCATATTTTAACACATGAAGCAAGATCCTGTAAAGTTTATTTTAATGAAGTAGCGAGTGCTTGCATAGCATAACAAGTCAGCCTTCTATTTTCAGATCACTCGGGATACTGCAGAGTTAGACTAAAGGATTTGATAAATCTTGAGTTAGTGAAGCTGAGAGCTTAGAGGAAAATCCATGATCACCCAAAAATTTCAGCATTAATATAAGATGAATTCCATATTACATTAAGGTAGTAGCAACTTAGATGAGTTCCATATTTAGCTTAGCTCATATTATTATTATATATAAAAAATCAAATAGATTGTGTATAAACCCTGGGGAAAGTACTACATTATCTAACCAAAAATAACTTAAAAAATGGAGTGGAATATATAATACATATACAAAACAGTGAAACCCTAATAATATCATAGAACATAAACCCACATGCTTTTATCATGCTTTGCTATTTGTGGACAGTGTATAATGTTGTATACTATAATGAAACAAATACCAATACCATTAAATCCACAAACTCTATCTGTAACCAGCACAAACTCTATATGTAACCAGCATGAAGTCAATGAGGAATAACATTAACCATTTAAATAAGAGAGATCAAATCTCAAAAACATATCCAGAGTAAGTATTGTTATGTCCTGCTATAGCATAGCAGGGATATTATGTTTCGATCTATTTATATTATTAGATTTCACGGTTTCCAAGGATTTTATATATGGTTTAACCTAAATTTTCATTGCCTCAGGTTCACATAGGATACAGGAGCCAGGGAGGGGGCGGCGGGATGCCGTCACCCCCATTAATGCATCAGAACAGGGTCCATTAATGCCACAGAACAGGTGGAGGGCACGCTTCCTTACGACTATACACCTGGTTAGGAACTTGTTTCTGTGGATTTGATAACTGCGAGAGTCCTAGCAGCTGGATTTGCATCAGATGTAATTTGGATTCACTCAATATCAGTGTTTTAAATTTTTAATATGATTTTAAGCATTGATTCCTTCGGGAGTTCTGAAATGGCACAAATTCATGCAAGTCTTCTTCGACCTTTTCTAGAAACCAGTCGTAGTGTCTGCCAGCCTTCTTTGCTCTGGGCCCCAGTATGGGAGGACGCAAGGTGGAAAGAGGAAGATATGTCCGTTCAACAAGGTTTCAGGTCTAAGATTTTGCCCAGCAATTCTGACCAGAAATTCTGTTGAAAGAATCCCTTTTTTATGCAGAAAAATCTGCAAAATTTTTTCCTGTTACCAACTGTTTTTGTTTTTTTTCTTTGAACATCGACTCTGCCAGGAATTTAGGAGTTAATTTTGTCCGTTTTTTCTTAAATATCAACTCTTTTGCGAAAATAAGGGATTCACTATTGAGTGGATCAAGGAGTGGAGAAAATTGAAGAAATGAGACTTATTTCGATTTCAAGGTTATTTATTGTTTTTCTGAACCAATATTTAGGTAATTTTCCTGTTTGCATCATAATTTTTTATTGTTTTTCTAAACAAATATTTAGCTAATTTTTATGTTTTCATGATGATGAACAAATATTTAGGTAATTTTCCTATTTGCATGATAAATTTTTATTGTTTGTCCGAACGAACATTTAGCTATTTTTTCTGTTTGCATGATGATTTTCACTGTGTACTCAAACTCAACAACAACAATGGGAAAAATGGAATTTCATAGCTATCTTTCCAGGGAGAGCATGCACAGTCCTATTTTTAGGTCGGATACATGACTTCCTTGACAATATTTATGGTACAATTACGTGAAGATAGAGCATTATCGCAGTCACGACAGGTAGAGGCATTATCGCAGTCACTGCAGGAAAAGGCTGGAAATGTAAGTTACTGGCCTGAATGGTGTTCTCATTAAATATTGAGCCCTGTCTGGTGAAAATTTTCGTTTGAATGTAACAATTGTTATGAGATTTAAAATTTATTTTGTTTGGTATTAAAATCTACAATCATGACTATTGAAATAAAACAAATACTATATATTCTGGTATGAGATTATGTGTGTAGAAGAATTGTTCATTGATTCGTTAACTTACCTTATGTTTATAACTTATTATTTATAACTTATTATACGAGGAATATATCAAGATGGTAAAATAATAATGGTATGTTGTTAATTAGTTTCAGATTTAATAACTAGAGTTGAAATATCAAATCAAATGCCATACTCCAATAAGATCTTGAATGTAACATTTATTATTTCTCAATACTAAGGGTGCAAGATATCACAAGGTTGGAATGAAAACGATTTATAGCATATTTGTTTTTATTATCTGTACAGATGAGCTGTGCTTTTTTCTAAGAGGTCGAAATGCATAGTTAATGATTTATTTGTATTTTTTTGTAAAAGAGTTGTGCATGGTAATGAGATTTAAATCAGTGAATCAAAATGCATAGTTAATGATTGATTTGCCACTTTCTTTGTAAAAGAGTTGTGCATGGTAATGAGGTTTAAATTTATTTTGTTTGGTATTAAAACCTACAATCATGACTATTGAAATAAAACAAATACTATATATTCTGGTATGAGGTTATGTGTGAAATAAAACAAATACTATATATTCTGGTATGAGGTTATGTGTGTAGAAGAATTGTTCATTGATTCGTTAACTTACTTTATGTTTATAAGGTATTATATGAGGAATATATCAAGATGGTAAAATAATAATAATAATGATACGTTGTCAATTAGTTTCAGATTTAATAACCACTGTTGAAAAATCAAATCAAATGTCATAATTCAATAATATCTTGAATGTAACATGTATATAGTTTAAGTGGGTCTAATGGTTAAGAACATGTCTGTAATAATTCAATAATATCTTGAATGTAACATGTATATAGTTTAAGTGGGTCTAATGGTTAAGAACATGTCTTTCCTCTTAAGAGGTCACAGATTCAAATTAATTTAATTTTATGTCTGGAAGGATTCAAATTATTTAGAAAAAACTGTGCTTTCTATAATTTATCTTAAATAAAAGATTGTACACATTCAAATTATTTAGAAAAAACTGTGCTTTCTTTCTATAATTTATCTTAAATAAACAAGGCAACTAGACAGGCCTTAACAACTCTATATCCATGATATCTTAAATAAACAAGGCAACTAGACAGGCCTTAACAACTCTATATCCATGATATTCCCCTTTTGAGGTGGTTGTTAATCCTTTTTGTCACCTGTTGTTAATCCCTTTTGTCACCTGTTGTAACAAGAAATCAAGAAATCAATGCATTGGAGCTATGATGTTGTCATAAAAATAGAAAGAAGTTACCCCATTGTTGTTTATAAACCAGAAGACATTGGTTTTGGAGCTTGGTTGGAGATGTGCAAAAAGTAATAGCAAGTTGGAATATCACTGAACAAAGAGGAGTCCCTTGTCCCACAAAAATAATTTAATTTTATGCTTGAAAGGATTCAAATTATTTAGAAAAAACTGTACTTTCTATAGTTTATTATCTTAAATAAAAGGTTGTGCACATTCAAATTATTTAGAAAGAACTGTGCTTTCTTTTATAGTTTATCTTAAATAAACAAGGCAACTAGCTTCAACAGGCCTTAACAACTTTTATAGTTTATCTTAAATAAACAAGGCAACTAGCTTCAACAGGCCTTAACAACTCTCTATCCATGATATTCCCCTTTGGAGGTGGTTGTTACTCCTTTTTGTCCCCTCTTGTAACAAGAAATTAATGCATTGGAGTTATGATGTTGTCATACGAAATAGAAAGAAGTTACCCGAAAGAAGTTACCCCATTGTTGTTTATAAACCAGAAGACATTGGTTTTGGAGCTTGGTTGGAGATGTGCAAAAAGTAATAGTAATAGCAAGTTGGAATGCACCTAAAGATCACCCGTAACTGTTGCTCCTGCAGGTGATGCCTCTGCCACTTTGAGCTGCAAGTACCGATGCTGGTGGGTAAGGGAAGGGACTACAATAAGATATGTGTGGATCGCACGTTAATCGATGATGTACAATGATGGAATCTATATTTTTCACCTATTCCTCATATGCTTCCTTTGCTTCTGATTCTTGGACTAAATCTCATTCATGGTCTTCTAGTTGAAAGAGAAGGTGGGTTAGTATGGATTTTCTTCAAGAATTAGTCTGCATTGGATGCTTTCTTAACTCTTGAGTACCAACCCTTTTGAAAATCAGGCTATGGAGGAAGGTGCACACTTGATTTGAAAACACATTCTTAAATGAGTTCTTTATTCATGAAAGTTGGTCGCTCAAAACTTAGTATTTGGCAGGACATTGCTACATGTGGCTTGTCTAATTACACGTTTTCTTGAAAACCTATTTCAAGATGACATAACTTCTGCTCCACTATGCCTCCTGGATACTGGCCTGAATTCATACCATGATTCAGATTAAAGAATGCACGGCCACCTTTCAATCCAAATAAAATAAAAACCTATCAAAGAGAGGTAGAAATCCATGCACCAGCTGCCTCACTCGACGGAAGATGAGTTTTATCCCTCTAAACTAACGGATTTTCCAATACCCAAGAAACTTGATCGAACGTCCTACCACGAGTCCTAAATTTTCACTATTATCAATACTATTCCAAACCAAAATTAAGGTATATTGAGAAGATAGATGCAGAGTTGGGTTGTAGAGTTACTTGCATTTTGCATTATGTATGGATTATATTTATTTTCACATTTTGCCGAACATCTAAGGATTGTGTGATGAAAGTGATGGCGTATGTAGGAACACTTGTTTTTTCTACTGTATTCTGAAACAACAAAATCACAACACACCTCCACACTCATAAACAACAAACTATTACATAAATAAATATGCCAAATTTCACAAATGCAACATTTTTAACCTTATACAGAGATCTTCAACTGGTTTTCCAACTTGTTCGGGCCAATCCTGAAGATTTTAACGTGAAATTAAACCTCACAGCTTTCATTTTTCTCGAAACCAAATAGATCTATCTGGAATGACCCTGCAACTTGCATTTTTCTATAGCTCGAAATGAAATAGATCCATCCGGAACGATTTCGAATTGAGATGTACTGCGTACTTCGCGGTTCACTGGATTTGCTTCCCTTCCATTACCGAGAACTCCCGGCTTCCCCCATCTCCAAAGCTTACAATTCCCCAAATTTAGTGATGATAATGCGTCCTCCCTACTTACCAAATGGAGTTTTAACTCTACATTGATCTGTAAGCCATATGGATGTACCTAACGCATCGAAATTAGACGTCCGTAGTATTATTTTATTGTTTTCCACATTAATTTTCAATAACAGTTGCATTCAATACTGCAATAACGTGGCACTATTTAAATCTTTTATAATTTCAAAATAATTTCCATCAACCACGATTTTATGATATATTTTCATGCCATGTTGTTTGGCGGTGGAGGGTGTTAATGTTTATAAGTCATGGGATTTTCTGGTTAAAAATCAATTAATATAAAGTTAAAATATTATATAAATATAAAGTCAAAGTGTTTTAGAGGAAAGCTAAAAGAAGAAAGGTTTTTTTTTAAATATTAAAAGTAATTAAAAAAAAATTAATTATATATTTTAGAAAAATAAAATAAAATTTATAATGTTTTTTATTATTAATTAAAAAAAAATTATTATTATTATTATTTTAAATTATTATATTTATAAATATAAATTTTGAGAGCTACAAGTGTGAGTTCTTTTGGTATTGGTCATCCGTTTGATTTTCTTGATCCTTGGAGAGTTTACCCAATTTACCACATTATGAAAAAGTACACTAAAATTTTTGTGGGAAGATTTCTTTGAAAAAAAACTATATTTATAAATATTAGAAACTTTTATAAATTACATGCTATTTTAATTAGAAATGTAATTGTGACTTGATACAAACTTTTACATGATCACTCTTTTACACTCTACTTTGTTGTGCTTTCCTTTATTATTGCTCATTTACTGACTAAAAAAATACTACAATAGGAATCCATTAATGCCCTCTTGATAGAGTTATAACTTGCTTTTAGTAGTTAGGGTAAAGGTTTTTGATCTCCTCCTCTTGATTAAAGTTGGGATCCCTTAATGCCCTCTTGATAGAGTTATAACCTGCTTTTACTAGTTAAAGTAAAGGTTTTGGATCTCTTCCTCATGATTAAAGTTGGATTCCTTAATGTTTTTTTATAAAATTATAACATGTTTTTAATAGTTAGGGTAAAGGTTTTGGATTTCCTTCTCTTGATTAAAGTTGGGGTTTTGGATTTCTAAAACACTTTAAATTAGATGTTTATGTTATAGATTTCATATTCTTTTATTATTATTTTTTCTTAAAAATTTTCGGCAAAATATTTATGTAATGTTTTTTATAAATAGTTGATTATTTAATTTTTTAATTTAATTAAATAAAAAAATGGTTTATTTTCCTTTTGATAAAATTATAATATGTTTTTAATAGTTAGGGTAAAGGTTTTGGATTTCCTTCTCTTGATTAAAGTTGGGGTTTTGGATTTCTAAAACTTTTTTTAGAAAAACACTTTAAATTAGATGTTTATGTTATAGATTTCATATTCTTTTATTATTATTTCTTCTTAAAAATTTTGGGCAAAATATTTATGTAATGTTTTTTTATAAATAGTTGATTATTTTATTTTTTTAATTTAATTAAATTAAAAAATGGTTTATTTTCCTTTTGATAAAGTTGTAACATGTTTTTAATAGTTAGGGTAAAGGTTTTGGATTTCCTTCTCTTGATTAAAGTTGGGGTTTTGGATTTCTAAAACTTTTTGAGAAAAACACTTTAAATTAGATGTGTATGTTATAGATTTCATATTCTTTTATTATTATTTCTTCTTAAAAATTTTGGGCAAAATATTTATGTAATGTTTTTTATAAATAGTTGATTATTTTATTTTTTAAATTTAATTAAATTAAAAAATGGTATATTTTTATTAGTTATAATATTTTTTATGGATTAGAACATTTAATTGGATTAAATAGTTTTTATTAATTTTGACATTTATACGAAGAGAGGTGGGGCGTTTTTGAACAAAAATAGCATTTACAACAATGTGTCTTGAATGGATGAACAATTTCATATTTAAATTTATTTGTTGATGTAGTGGTGGTTCCAAATATATTTGTGTTGTTTGAAGGTGACTTGAATGGTTGAACAAATTTTAAATTTAAAACTATTGAGACAATTGAAATTGGTAGTTTGATAAAAGTTAAAATAACATTAAACATAAAGAGTAAATGTATCTAAATATTTTAAAATACTTTATTTTTTTATCAATTGACTAATCAAAATGTAAACATAATCTTAAGGCAAGGACTAGCTGCTTTGCAGCTATTACACTTGTTATTAAATTAATCACGTTAAATCACCATTTTTAATGAAAAATGACATGTTTTTTCATGCACGAAAATTAATACTTGAAATAATAACCTTTCATATAATATATCTTGACGACCAAGAATATTCTCAGTAAATAAAATCATTTACATTAAAAACCCATATATAATTAAAATCCCATATCATTTCCAATAGATTTAAGCCTAGTGTATTTAAACTATTCACCCATTAGATTTTTCTATTCAATACATTGTAAGTATCATAAAAAGGAAAATGAATCTCCAATTCTTGAAAAATCAGCTCCGGAAAGGATCTTTTTAAACATGGGTATGATAGAAACGAAAAAAATATGGATCCCCACCTTCAATAAGCCAATAGAGCACCTTGATTCTTTATTGCAATTTCAATTGGTCCGCTGGATTAATATTCAACCATGAAAATTTTGTAATCAAGGTGTGGATTGTTATTCATACTAACTCAAATATTAATGTTGTATTGAATCTTTTAAGTATGTTATTGGTCATAAGCTAAGTCACCTGATAAGGGGACACGGGACACGGAAATACGAGTATCTGACACGGGCACGACGNTGTAAAGAGTTACATGATGATGATACAAATTCAATCATACAACTAGCACTAACTTAGTAACTATTAAGTTACTAAGTTACTAACATAAATGATGACATTGTCAACTCAACACTGTTGTCCAAACCCATATCATCATGAAACACATCCCACATCTTTGTCTTTCCCCTCAACCACTCTTCCCTGTGCCTAGTGCTTGCAAATAAGACAGAGGTTGGTGTGCAGATACACCACTAAGTCACTTGACACAATGACAAAGAGAAGAGTTCAACAAAAGAGTTTATACTTGAGTGAAGGGTACATTTTTACTGGGGTCGTGACAAAAGAGTTCAACAATCAATGCCACCAACATTGAGGTACATAAAGGGTATGGTGCCCTTGATTAAATGTCAGTTTCATACCCTCTTACATGATAGAATCCAGTGGAAACATTGCAATACTGCCAATCTTGAAATCCTGAAAACCGTTAAGTCTACTGAATTTTGAACGGGACCTAAAATTCTACTTTCTCCATATGAAGTCGAATGAGGTTGGAACCACTCTCAAACATCCTGAAACAATTAATGGTAATGTTAAAAATTTAAGTAAAATGATGAAAATGAAAGATAAAGGAGAATGTCACCTTTACTAGGGCGGGTAAAATGGAGGGGGTGGAGACTTTTTAAATAAAATTAGTAAAGCAAAATAACCCTTAGTTGCACACTGAAACACCTCACAGTTGAAACTTGCATGAGAAAACATGAGCCATGGCCCTTTTCTGAGCAGGACACGTGTCCTATTTTCAAGACACGCGTTTCTTGTGAACATGACATGTTCTAAACGAGTATCTGACACGTGTCCTACCATTTGGTGTCCGACACATAGGATTCGCGACACGAGGGGGGGTTTGGACGTGTCAGGTGACTTAGGTCATAAGTAAGAGCTAAAAGTGAGCCATTAATAAGAGTTAGAGACTCTTATCTACAATGTATTATATGAAGAATGGGTTATTGGAGTCTTAGTGGTCAGAATTATGAAGAAAATGTTGTCATTGAAATCAATTGAGTCATATTCATTGTAACATATAAGCTAAAATCATATTCTAAAGAAAGAAGGGGTTAAACATGAGTCTTAAAGGAAGGACATTATCTTTACATATTGTTATGTAAATCATTTCTTAGCTGACGAGATATGTTACTTTCAAACATTAGTCGATATCCAGTCGAAAAAATTTAGTTTGTTTTTTGAATGTCCAGTACCATCACAAGGAGTCTTTGTATAATTAAGTTTTAGTTAGAGAGTCATAATAGAGTTCATCGAGTCATGTCCTAGTTGATTCGAGTCATGATCACAAATTAGAGTCTTAGAACTGAATCATAATGAGTCATCCTTAATGTAATGAAAGTTGTAGACTCCACTCCATTTCTAGAGACCCAAGAGCATAAATAAGAACATACATTATTGATAAACAACAAATTAGTAGTTTGACTAAGTAGTAATCATGTAGAACTCATAGCCCTTGATTGAAATATTCAGCACTGATAGAGAATTTTTTTTAGCACTTGAGTGAGCAGAGCACTTGTAGAGAGTATTACTTCTGATATTCTTGCTACAAGAGAAGAAGACATCCAATAAAGAGACATGAGATGAAATACATAAACAAGAGATAAAAGAACAAGATGTTGACACAAGAACAATTGAACTGAGTGAGTCCCATCGTATAAGAGTTGCAGAACAATTCATTGGGTTTTGACCATGAAAAAAGAGAAATGGTAGGATTGGATGATTTTGTAGACCCTCATTGATCCCATAGAAATAAACCCGAGGAGAGATAGAACACTAGACCAATTTGCATTAGGAAATGACCAACTAGATGTAGAAAGAGGTGCAATCTGAATAGTTCATGAGTGGAGTGAAATCTTGCACTTGGTAGAGGAAGCATGGGTGCCCTTCGAATGGAATATAATATTGAGAGGATGACTAAGGAGTTGGGACCTATTATATGTAGTCATCTGGATATATAAAGAATAGCATGTCACAGTAAACCTTGTATACATGTATCTTTCTTTACAGACGGAGGATGTTGCAGTTGATTTACCTATGCAGACCGATATGCATGGTGGATGCACAGTAAGGAAAATTCTACAAAAGTAAAGACAGAGGATGTTGATACACACATGTTTGGTAAAAACAATGATTTTAGGGTGGGGGAGATATTGGGGGTCGTCTTATGCCCTTGTAATAGCCATCACACATTGTAAATTAGACATCAGCATAAGAGAATATACAAAAATATTCAATAAAGTAACTAAATTCAAGGAAGGGATAAATGTATAAAGGAAACTTAATGAATTATTAGTTGGAGTGAGTACAACCTCTCCAACCATCTTCCTAATGTATAAATAATCATAAATAAGGAATATAAACTTGGTTAGTTAAACATCCCGCAGATATCTCTTATCTCTTGAGTTACATATGTTCTTCACGTTCTTTCCACAATGTAGAATAATTTATTTATGTAAGCTCCTACAAGTTTATTTGGCCAAGGCCAATGTGACAAGGATACCCAATATTGCTCAAGCTAGTTATTTTCAAAATCAATCCCTAGTGAAAAATTTGCATTATCCCTTATTGAGAAAAGCCATAGGTCTAGAGATTATTGAATAAAGATTTTTTCAAAAAACAAAATCATAGGAGAGGGGTGCCCCTAGTTGTAATATGATGTTAGGATTTCAACACAATCAAACATTTTTCCATTCAAGTCTTGATTACACTTTTATGGTGAATTTCAACTCACCTCCTAAAGTCATTTAGGAATAGATTGGTAATTTGGTGCAAGGGAATAAAATTAAAACTAAGAAACATAATTGAGTTATGTGAGTTATTGCAACCATGTTTGTACAACGCCCACATGAGCATGCTACCTACAATCACTTGAGGAAATTCTTTTCAAAACCGACCCCGAGTGAAAAATTCCCATTGTCCCTTATTGAACAAAACCCTAGTTCCCAATATTTCCCAATAAATCATTTTACAGGAAACTAAATAATAAGATAGGGCTACTCTTATTTTTAATTAGGTGTCAATAGTCCAATACAATCAACAATTCATCTATTCGAGCGAGGAATTGGAAATTTTTTATTGAAAAATTAATAAAGTCACATATTTGACTTAGTAAGAGCCTAGATGAGCTTGTTTAGGGGGTTTAACAAGCAAGGATTTCCATACATTTCTAAGTTGTGTTATGAGGCTATGTTCCAATTTGAATTCGATGAAGTGCAGTGGTGGTGGAGAGCTCTGTGGAAGGTGAAGGCTCCATCTAAATAAAAAATACATACATGGATTTCTTTGGTTGATCAAGTTCTAACATACGATCATTTACAAAGAAGAGGTAAAGTGGGTACAAAATGGTGTACTCTTTTCAAGTAACACGAGGAAAAAGCGTTAATCTCTTTTGGCTTCGTCCTTTCACTATACAAGTTTTGCATGATATCAAATATTCCTTGATATTTTCCTCCTTGTGGCATGGAGACACCATTTATGTCTATTATCAGTAGGAATTGAGCATCTTACGAGTTGTATCATTTATATTTATTTGGGGTATATGGAAAACAAGGAAACATGTTCTCTTTGAAGGAAAACTTCACCCATCCTTCCAAGTTTTGGTGTAGGTAATGGGTCTTCTTCCTTTATTCAAAGAGGTTCCCAAGAAAAATATCTCTAGGATGGTTGGAAAGGTATAGGTGGATAAGACCTTTCCTTGGGGACACTTTGATGGGGCCTATCAAGGAAAAAATGGAACAATGGGACTCAATTTTACCTGTTTCCTATCATATTTCTATTACTTTCACTTTAAAGAAAACATATAGGATAGTATGGAGGCCTTTTAATGAGCCTTTTTTTATTTTAGATATGTAGACTTAATTTTTCTTTATGAGGGTTTGATGCTTACTTTGTTGTGGGATATATTTTTTTTGTTAGTGTCATATTTTCCTTAACAGTTTTTTGAGTTTTGATCAACTCAAATTTTTGGTCTTTCAAGGCCCTTCTCTCCAGGAAACAAATGGTCAATCCATTGAGCATTTATATATGTTAGTTTCATACTATCTTTGGTAGTTTTTTAGACTCTTGATCAACTTAGTTTTTGGTCTTTCAAGGCCCTCCTATTTCAAGCATGCATAGTTATTTCATTGAGCACCTTATGATTATATTTAACATTCTACTCGAATAAAAAATAAGTTTTTTTTCCATGGAAAAAAGATAGAGTAGACAAAATCTAGAAATGATGTGAATGTAGAGAACAAATTCAAAAGAGATAATATAGATTAGTTAGACAATAAATCCTGATATATGATAAGAACCTCTAAAAAAAAGCAATAATTTCATATATCCAACTCATATGTTTCTCCTCATAATGAATATATTTACCTCTATATATGCATATTCTTTGTAATTTCGCAGCTAGTCCCTTTATTAGGATGACACCTATTAGATATAAATTCACCCCATTACATATGCATTTAACACCATATATGTCTCTCTTGGGGTCATATCAAAATATCCAGGCCTCTAATGTGGAATTAAATTTCTAGGGTAATACTTCTATCGTAGAATACTACTTCACATAGGACATGTATGAAATGGAATTGTAATTAACACATATATAAAATTTTAACAAAAATAACTACCATACTTAAGTAGTTTTAACACATCAACTCTAGAAATTAATTTTTGTTTTTTACAAAAACATATATATTTACTACAATAACAACAATTCATCATTTCAATTGATTATCAAGAAATACTTTTTCAAAGAATTGAAATCACCATTACCTTCTAATAATGCTTTGATTAAATGTAAACCTTCCCTAATGTTCATTTTGTAAAATGTCCCTAGAAAAAATAAAGGAAGATCATGTTGGAGTTACTCCACACACACCTAGGATTTATTTTTCCGAAGGTTTTTCCTTGTTTATTAGTTATTATTCAGTCTCCTATATTTTAGGAAGAATATTCTTCTAGGGAGAATATTCTCTTTAGTTTTCACATTAGTTTGATCAGTTGAGTGGAGTCTAGATGTTACATTGGGATTATCACCATGCAACATTGGGATCATCACCAACTAATGCACATTGTACTTGGGATCATAACTAGACTAGCGCATTACTCATGATTCACTGATCTCTTCCTCACTTCACTCTGTTTGAGTCAGTTAACTGAAGAGTGATAGACTAGTTAACTCAGACTAGGTGGGATTTCACTAACGTAACTACCTGAGAGACTAGACCAGGTGGCATTTTACTCCTGTAATTGCTAGTGTGTGTCCAGATCACTCTAGACCACCACTATGGAGAATTAGTTATTCATGTATCATATATATATTGTAAATTATTCACTCTTTGAGTTTGGAATATGGTTAATGAGAATTCTTCCATTCTTTCTCTCTTGCTTCTTCTTTCTCAATTTCTCTCTGCAAATGTGTGTGGTATTTTCTAGCAAGATCTATTCTCTGCAAGTTCAACACATTTACATGGTATCAGAGCCAACAGACTGCTAAGAAAAAGCTACACCAAATTATTTTTTTCAGGCGTTGAAGATTGAATAACGTAGAAAAGATGGATTATTCATCGACAATACTTCTCATGTCTCATAACTATTTGGAGTGGAAACCAAAAATTATGCTTCTTCTTCTTCTTAGATGCAGAGGCTGGGTCCAAATAACTATGGCAATGGAAGAAGATCCTGATTCTATCGATGAGGAAAACGATTTTATCAATAGATAAGATATGTCCATAGGATGCATCCCCTGGTTTATTTATCCTAAAATTATCCATCAAGTATATGATTGTAACATCTCGCTCTTGCGCGCACTGAGCGAACTTACTCTTTGAGGACACTTGCTTGAAAGTGATCCATATTTTTATACTATTTTCCGTTTTATTATCATTATGAGGCATTATGGATATGATGATATGTTATTTTGTGTATTTACATAGACAGGTGCTATTGACGGGGTTCTCCTGAGTGTCCAGGACTTTGGACCTCGAGGATGCAAAGGCATCAATGAAACCCCTTGGACTAGATCGAGTCAGGGAGTGAACTATTGGGTTTTGATTATTGTTGATATGACATATGCACATCTGATTAGATGCTATGATGATTGATTTTATTTCTGACATGATTCGTTGACAATGCAGGATGATGATATCTTGTCAACTAGATTGCCATGTGGAGTAGAGGGGTCACGCACGAAAAATAGAGACGTTGAGGGAGAGGTGTGGACAACAGCCATGCCACAACCTACTAGCACTTCCACCATGGCTCGAACTGTAGGTTAACGATTACCTAGTTCGAGAAGACCCACGATGTTGTGAGAGCAGACTGCGACAATCACTCACGATGATTCTAAGGAGTGCACAATAAGGTAGGGGCCTTATTCCTTAGAAGATGAAGTATTGACTCCTGGGGTTTTTGATGTCTACCAAGTCAGTCAAGAGGCGAGTGGCACCCTTGGAGCACGTAATGCATCCTAAAGGGCACGTCGCGCAATAAAAATGGAATGAGGCGAGTGGCACACTTGGAGCACGTAGTGCATCTTGAAGGGAACGCCGCACAATGGAAACAAAATGAGGCGAGTGGGACCCTTGGAGAACCTAGTGCGCCCTAAAGGGAACATTGTGTTTTTAAATAATAAGTGATTAAACCTAGATGGCCTTAGAATTTTGTGATAATAAAGATTTAAAAACAATTTCCCTAATAAAATGTCGCCCAACCTAGGAAAATAAAATCTAGGTCTAAGTGATACTTGTGGTAATATATATATATAATCATCATTAAGAATGTGATGAGAAAGGGGTAAGCCATTCATTTAACTTATAAAAAATCAAATTACTTTGGGGATTACTTTTTAACAAAAAGGGAAATAGTTGTTTTGTTACTTATGCTAATTAAAAAATTATTAATTAAAAATAAAAAGGGAAAAGAGGTAATTTCCTACACTTGCTAATTTGAGTTTTAGATAAAAAGGGAAAGAGGGAAATTTAAAAGAATTAGGAAACTAAGGGAAAAGGGGAGAAACATAAAGAGAAAGGGAAACATAAGGAAAAAGAATAATGACTAACTTCGCAATGAATCTTGCCTTTAAGAACTTAATAAATTGAACTCAACTAGTAAATTAGTAAGGGGGCTAAGTCATTAAAATGTGTAAGGGAATATGGGGACACCTAGGAGCGATTCTAGGAATGCTTTTAGGTGGGTGAGGGAAATAGGAGTGATTAAATAATTAATGAAATTAATTTTTGGTGCAAAGAAGGGGATGGGTGACACATGCACGGGGAGGATTTTTCTAAATTAAATTATTGAACAATAAAGTAAATGAGAATTTGGGAACGAATTGACTTAGAAACTCTATATAAAGGAGGGAGGAGGAGGAGGATGGATCTCTCCTATTATGCGTAACGTTACGCTGCATAATTTTAGACTTGACTGACTTATCTTGTGGGAGTTGGGATACCCAGCTCGGTGAGGAGTGGTAGCTTGGTCTTGCGAGGTGAGTTGGGAGCTAATTGTTCTCTGGTTTAGTGTGTGTTTCCCCTTTGCGGCTTGGGGGCTAGGGGGGAAGAAGAGTACCCCTAACCTTGGCTGGGAGGTACCAATGAAGTCTCTTCGATCAGCAAGCGGGAGATGCACAGAGCGCGTGGGAAAACAATTCGGAGCTGTCACCTTGGGCTATGGTACGCTTGCTTTTATTCTGCATGGTAGATTATTATGAACTTACGCTTTCATTTCTGTACTTTTAATTGTGTAAAGAAGGTGTTTGACTTAGCATTTTAATTGAGAACTTAAATTCCCCATAGCCTTAAGATCGTTGCTTTACTTGATTCCCTTGGAATTCGATCCTTGAATGTTGTGACTATCCTATTGGTTTTGTTGATTCATTGTGAAGCGTTCTATTTTTTTTTTTACTTCGCTCTCATCCCTAGATCATCAGTCCACGCCTGAGCAGTCGACTATGAGCTAGATCGACGTTCGTCACTTCGATGTTAATAGGCCTATAGATCCTAATGCCCTTCTTTTTTGTGCATGAATGTTGAGCGAAGGATGTTTTTGCCTAGCTGTCTACCCTGTTGAGTGCTCCTGGTTGATTGATTGTCTTGCGCCTTCTTGCATTTGGATACCACTGTGTATTGATTCATCTTTGTTCTCTACGATTTTAATGACCTCTTATCTTATTGTCTATGGACTGCGCTTCAATACATTCCACTACGATTTTGCCTCTGCATTTTAATATATTTCAAGGGCAATTTTACCTACAGTTTTAACACTTCTGGCCTATGATTTTCCTCTACAAATTGTTACCTTGATGGCGAAGTTTACCCTGGGACCTTACCCTTGGTTTATACATTTTTTGAGACTGCTAAGTTATCCTCATTGGACCGTGTTTTCCTTTTTATTTTATGACGGAGTTGAATCTTCATGATTGTGTTTTCCCTTACCTTTTATTGACAACGAGCTTGATGTTAAAACCCGACGATTTATGAACCTTTGCTAGTTATTCGATACTGTGATTGTTACAACGATTCTTTTTTTTACCCTGCATTTCTCAAGGTATTCTATGCTTTGCGCTTGAAGGCAATATTGTCGGTGTCCATTCAAATCCTGGGGAGTTTAAAATTATTTTAAAAAGGGTTATCACAACAAACTTCTTTTTACCTAGCCAATTTTTTTTTCATTTCGAATTTCTAGCGATATACTAATTGATTAGAATTTGATAGCGAAATTATGATAGCGATATCAGTGTCTACGAATTTCAGATTTATTGATGGTTGTTAATTTAATGACTGTGATTTGATGGTTATCGATACACTCTCTCTTGGCATTTTAAATACACTTTAATATGTAAATTACACAACAATCGGATTTACTGGATAGCAAGTCGATTTAAGGGATAGCTACTGATTCTATGGATAGCATTTTTAAATGGTGTTGCAATAGTATTGATTTCACCCTTTTTACTACGAAATTAATATGCACTGAGCCATATTTTTACTGTGGTTTTAATCTACACGGAGATGTTTTTACTGAGAAATTATTGGTTAGATAGTGATGCCCTTAATTTTATGTTATGAAGGGCAACATTGTATGGATTGACTATGTTATGGAATGCCTAGAATGTCTATGTGATTTAAAAACCATTTATGTCTGCATTTCCTTATGGAAGGTTTGTGAATTCATTGAATACTGAAACCCAAAATTTTTAAAATAGCAATTGGGATCATGAGCGAGCCAAGCGGATTTACCACTGCCTCCTTAATGGCAGTGAATCCCCCATTTTGGGTTGCCAGCTGGTCATAATTGTGCATCAATTAACACCGACAGAAAATTAGTGCCTTACTTCTTTTGAGAAATGGTCTTAAATCGGGGTTGGGAATTTTATTAGAGGTACAAAAACAAGATCAGACATCCTCTTTTCCTCCATTATTGTTGATAGTGAATTTCATATTTGACATCGATTTTCACCTTAGTTGCTTTTAGACTTCAATTTTGCTATGTTGATGGAGTTCACCTTTAAAAAAAGGNGGGGGGGGGGGCGATTTCGCTTTCTTGTCAATTATAATTTTAGAGATGGATTTCACTCTTAATTAAATGATGACATCCACTCAGCATTCACTTTTATGCAGCCTTTAATCATAATTGATGGCAGTCACCTTCCTTGTCGTTAATTGTAAATACTGGTATCCACCTTCAGTGTTATTATATTCTTAATGTTGGCTTTTATCTTGTGTTGGAATCCCAACCAACAATTGTTGATGAACCTTAATAATTAAGTTTTATTTTACTTGTACCAAGTGGATTATGGTAGTATTCACCTCTTTTACACCTTCAATGCTTGACTTTAGGGAAATCCCCCTTGTCACCTATGGATCAGAATGTTACCCCTTTTAAAGAATGCATCACCTTAGGTGGTCACTAATTTATATTACCTTGAGTGATGTTATCTAGCTTCGTAATTAAATCCGTTGCACCGTTAGTAACGGATATAGGAAAGTGCATGAAAATAATGCAATATCCAGAGTGATAGTAATATATGGAGTGTGTGCGTTGAGTTAAATGAAAGATGCCTTGTGCCTGAGCCTAATTTGGCACTTGTTGTTGTGGTTTAGATTTTCTTTTGAAGTCCATGTTGATGATGAGATGGATTAGAAGTTAGAGTTCTTTCACGCGTAATTTTAGTGTGAGTAATGATAGTCCCTAGAAGCTACGAGCACAGTGAAATAGTGATGTAAGGAAGGATATTAGAGGCCTTAGACTACTTGAGGGTGATAAGTTTTTAAGTTGTGTTGATTGTCAGCCCTTAGATCTTGCGCAGTGAATTAATTGACGATACTCTTGCGCCTCAACTCTAGACGATGATTAATTGTGTTTGTGTTTAGTTTTCCTTTCACATCTTGTGTGTACATTTGTTCACCTTACGCCTTCACATATGTGGTCATGTGATGGGTTAGCAACCTGGTGTGCATTGTCAGTATACTAGCAAGGGAGGAATTAACAACTCTTATTGCGCCATGAATTTTAACAAGGGACTATAGTAGACTACAGACTGCCTGTGCAAAATGGAATGTCATGTTAGATGTTAAGGATTCCTCGGGCACCATGTTCTTAAAGCTTTATTTTTCCTAACACAAAAAAAAAATTCCAGTCACACATAGCTTGTTGTCGGGAGGGGAGGGGCGTTACATATGGTATTAGAGTGGGTTCAACCCTACAACTATGGATCACCAGGCTTTCCACTGCAGTAAACCCATGAGTATTAACTATTGTGTTAATTAAAAACCTTAACGTGTCCATGTGGTGATTTCATTTAGAGGACTCCTTAGAGGTTCGGAACGTGGTGTCGCGGAAGGAGGTGTGATGCCTCCAGAAGTTCTCGCAGCCTCGGAGTCGAACCCTAAAGGGGAAGAACAAGTCCTTGGGCTGGATTCACTTGTTGTAAGGGATGATGATGGTCTGACAAGGCCCTTCTAGGTAATGTTAAGGGCCTTGAGTCACCATTGGTACTGAGATGAGGCCAGGGAAACTGTACCCCTGAAGGTCCACAACGCACCCTATCTAGTACCCTTAGCATCCACCAAGAACTTGAGAGAGTTGACTTCTTGAGTGCACGAGTGTCACAGATGACTGTGGCATCGTGGCATGGTTGTAGAGCAAGGCGTTGTGCTTTACGCTTCATGATTACGACCTCCAGTATGAAGGTCTGCATGGTGGTCTTTCCACTGAAGGGGAGTGCTCTTCTATGGTGGAAGACGCTCCTGCCACATTTGAACATGGTCGTCAATGACGTGACATAGGAACTATTAGAGGAACGGTTCTAGGAGAGGTATCTTTCTAAGGAATTCATTGAGCGTCAGATCAATAAGTTTGATGCCTTACAACAAGGAAGCCACATGGTGCCCGAGTATGAGGCTCGTTTTGGAGCTTCTTCGGTATGCTCCAGACCAAACTACCCAGAAACATAAGGTCAATACGTTCGATTTTGGCCTTATTGTTAGAATTCAACTTCTAATTCAAGTACCAGGAATACTGGACCGAAGAAAGTGTGTTGGATTATGGGGAGCCACATTACCAACATTACTTCCCAGAGGAAAGGGTCAGATCATATGGATCAATCGTACCCACTACTGTGGGAGTTTTAGGCAAGGCCCATTGGATTCATGTAGTGGTGGATAACCGCCAGGTAGAACACCATTCGATTGTGCTCGAGACATCAGGTACCGTCGCTGACCAAACCCTTATTATTTGATAGATCCCGGTGCTACCGAGAGTTTCATATTTGGTGCAACATTAAAAAGGATTAAGGTAAATATCGTCAAACATGATGAGTTTATCTTTGTAGATATGGCTTCGAGAGACAAATAGAAGGTTGGAGGAAAGGTTACGGGTTATACCCTTAACCTGAGAGATTTTTCACCATGGCCAAACTGTACGTCATGATCTTAGGATCTTATGACGTCGTGATTGGTATGGAATGGTTGGAATCGCATGAGGCAATACTCCATTGCAAGACGAAATGGTTGAGTTTTTTCGATGATGAGGGACAGAGACATGTGATTATAGGTTTGAACTAAGGATTTTCCCTGAGGTTCACCTCTTCCTTGCAGCTACGGAAGAGCATGCGCAAGGGATGTAAGATTTATGTGATCCTTGCGTTAAACGAGAAGGGAGTAGTGGAAGGTCTAGAACACCTTCTGGTGGTGAGAGAGTTTGCAGACATCTTTCTAAAGGAGTTACTTGGGATGTCGCTAGAGAGGGAATTGGATTTTACCATAGACCTAAAACCGGGGAATGAACCGATAGAAAGAACGCCTTATCGGATGTCGACCCCGGAGTTACAAGAGTTGAGAATGAAACTGAAGGAGTTGTTGGATTTGGGACTTATATGACTGAGTGTGTCACCGTGGGGTGTGCCTGTTATCTTCATATGAAAGAAGGATGGGTTGTGGAGACTGTGCATTGACTACCGTCAATTGAACAAGACAACGATAAAGAAACAATATCTGTTGCCGAGGATTGATGATCTTTTTTATTAGATGAAGGGTGTGACAGTGTTTTAAAGGATCGATTTGCAATTAGGGTATCACCAGTTACGGATCAAGGAGGATGGCATCTCTAAAATTTCCTTTAAGATGAGTTTTGGACATTACAAGTTTACTGTTTTATTGTTGGACTGACAAACGCCCCTGGGGTATTTATGAGTTTGATGAACGGGGTGTTCCTCGAGTACTTGGACAAGTTCGTCCAAGTATTCATTGAAGATATTCTGATTCACCCTCGGACGATGGAGAAGCATGACGAGAACTTGCGCTTGGTACTACAATGTCTGCGAGAGCACAAATTGTATGGGAATTTGTCCAAATGCTCGTTTTATCAATCGAAGATTCACTACTTAGGGAATATCATCTCCAACAAAGGTATCGTCGTGGATCCAGCAAAGGTCGAGACTATTATGGAATGTCCTGCGTCGCCAAATGTCCTGGAAGTGTGTAGCTTCATGGGTTTAGCAGGATACTATTGACGGTTTGTCGAGGGATTTTCAAAGATAGCAAATCCAATCACGGAATTGCAGAAGAAGAACAAGAATTTTGTTTGGACCGAGAAATGCACAGAAGAATTTCAGAGGCTCAAGGAGTTGTTGACAATGAAACCGATACTAAAGGTCCCTGACATGGACGTAGACTTCTTGGTATGCACTGATGCATCTAAGGAAGGCTTAGGCAGAGTCTTGATGAAAGACGATCAAGTGATCACTTACATCTCAGGGAAACTAAGAAGACATGAGGAGAACTATGCGACGCATGATTTGGAGTTGTTAGCCATTGTATATGCCTTGAAGGTTTGGAGACACTACCTTGTTGGACGAAAATTTGAACTAAAGACGGACCACTGTGGACTACAACACATCTTTACGCAAAGCGACCTGAACGCGCGACAATGATGTTGGTCGGAATTGCTTAGCAAGTACGATTTTGAGATTACTTACATAAAGGGAATAGTGAAACGAGTGGAAAATGCATTGAGTCGGAGACCACACATCTTTTCGGTGTTGCCTCTTCAGACAAATCTACATGAAAATTTTCTAGCTTTATAGTGCGACGATGACTGGTACAAAGAGGTCAAGGATTTTATCGGACAAAACACAATGATGGTACCAAGATTGAAGTATTTACATTGGACGATGATGGAATACTAAGATTTAAAAATCGAATTTACATACCACCAAACGACGAGTTGAGGAGTTTGATCCTAAACGAGGCTCACATAATAGTGTACATGGCTCACCCAAGAGTCACGAAGATGAGGGAGGAACTTAAACCTTTATTCTTATGGAAAGGAATGAAGGAAGACATAGTCAACTATGTGGCCAGATGTCTAGAGTGTCAGCAGGTAAAGGCCGAACATAGACATGCAACCGGATTACTACAACGACACGCTATTCTAGAATCGAAATGGGAGGTTATTTCAATGGATTTCATTGTTGGATTGCCACTGACGGCAAGGAGACATGACTCAATATTTGTGGCAGTTGACACTTTGACGAAGAGTGCTCATTTTATTCTCGTGCATACGACGTATCAGGCACCTGACATAGCTAGAGTTTTCATCAGTGAAGTTGTGAGGCTGCATGGCATACCAAAGAGGATTATATCCAATAGAGGATCGGTGTTTACTGGTTAATTTTGGACTAGTTTCCAAGAGGCCTTGAGAACCAAACTTAACTTTAGTACTGCGTATCACCCTGAGACAGAAAGGAAGACTGAACAAACAAAACAAGTCTTGGAAGACATGTTGCGCGTGATGGACCAACATAAGAGTTGGGAAGAATTTTTTCCACTGGTAGAATTTGCATATAACAACAGTTACAAAAGCACCATTAAGATGGTGCCTTTTGAGTTTTTTTATGGGCGATCGTGTCAGACGCCTTTGAGTTGGGATCGAATTGAGGATAGGGTCCTGGTGGGAACAAATGCGATCCAAGAAATGGAATATCAAATGGAAACAATAAGACAAAGGATCAAAGAAGCACAGGATCGACATAAGAGTTATGTCGATGCGCGTTGTGTCAATCATAGTTACGATGCAAGGATCGAGTATTCTTGTGGGTGAAACCGAATAAGAGTTTGATCAAGTTTGGATAGGGTGCTAAACTATCTCCTAGGGTCGTGGGATCCTGTGAGATTATGGAAAGGAGAGGCTTATGGCCTATTGACTAGCCTTGCCTGATTCCTTGAGGTGTATGAACGTTGTTTAGATTGTGTGTAATTGAGACATTATAAGTGACCCTACTCGTGTTTGACTTGAGTACCTTGCAGGTATCAGATGAGGGTGCACTCATGGATGAGCCAATTCGCATCCTATATCATCGTACTCGACAACTACGACGTCAAACAACAAATCAGGTCAAGGTCCAGTGGGACAATTATAGTCCGCACTCGGTGGCCTGGGAAGACGCATGTGATATGCGCCAACAGTTTCCTTTTTGTTTGATAGATAGAATTATGATACTGGGATGCACATTATTTCGGCACTTATACTGTGAAACTTTAGGATGAAGTTTAGACTAAGAGGGGGTGTATGTAACATCCTGCTCTTGCATGCACTGAGCGAACTTATTCTTTGAGGACACTTGCTTGCAAGTGATCCAGATTATTATACTATTTGTCATTTGATTATTATTATGAGGCATTATGGATATGATGATATGTTATTTTGTGTATTTACATAGACAAGTGATATTGACGGGGTTCTCCTGAGTGTGTAGGACTTTGGACCTCGAGGATGCAGAGGAATCAATGAAACCCCTTTGACTCCAGATTGAGTCAGGGAGTGGACTATTGGGTTTTGATTATTGTTGATATGACATATGCACATCTGATTAGATGTTATGATGATTGATTTTATTTCTGACATGATTCGTTGATGATGCAGGCTGATGATAGCTTTCCGACCAGAATAACATGTGGAGTAGACGGGTCATGCATGACAACCAGAGATGTTGCGGGATAGGTCTGGACAACATCCATACCACAACCTACTAGCACTCCTGTCATGGCTCAAACTGTAGGTTAACGATTAACTAGTTCGATAAGACCCACAATGCCATGAGGGCAGACTATGACAGTCTCTCACAATGATTCTAAGGGGCGTGCAATAAGGTAGGGGCCTTATTCCTTAGAGGTCCTTAGTCTCCCACAAGATCATCCGATGGAGTATTGAATCCAGGGTTTTTTGATGTTTACCAAGTCAGTGAAGAGGCGAGTGACACCCTTGGAGCACATAGTGCGTCCTGAAGGGAATGTTGCACAAGAAAAACATAATGAGGCGAGTGGCACCCTTGGAGCATGTAGTGCATCTTGAAGGGCATGTCACGCAAGGGAAACATAATGAGGCGAGTGGAAGCCTTGAAGCACATAGTGCATCCTGAAGGGCACGTTGCGTTGTTAACTAATAAGTGATTAAACCTATATGGCCTTAGAATGAATTTTGTGATAAGAAAGATTTAAAAACAATTTCACTACTAAAATGTTGCCCAGCCTAGGAAAATAAAATCTAGGTCTAAGTGATACTTGGGGTAATATATATATATATATATATACACACACACACACACACACACACACACAGAGAGAGAGAGAGAGAGAGAGAGAGAGAGAGAGAGAGAGGTAAATAATACTGATAATCATCATTAAGCATGTGACGAGAAAGGGGTAAGCCATTCATTTAATTTATAAAAAATCAAATTACTTTGGGGATTACTTTTTAACAAAAAGAGAAATAGTTGTTTTGTTACTTATCCTAATTAAAAATTTATTAATTAAAAAGAAAAAAGGGAAAGAGGTAATTTCCTACACTTGCTTATTTGAGTTTTAGATAAAAAGGGAAAGAGAGAAATTTAAAAGAATTAGGAAACTAAGGGAAAAAGGGGGAAACATAAAGATAAAGGGAAACATAAGGAAAAAGGAGAAGGACTAACTTAACAAGGAATATTGTCTTTAAGAACTTTCTAAATTGAACTCAACTAGTAAATTAGTAAGGGGAGTAAGTCATTAAAATGTGTAAGGGAATATGGGGGCACCTAGGAGTGATTCTAGGAATGCTTTCGGGTGGGTGAGGGAAGTAGGATTGATTAAATAATTAATGAAATTATTTTTTGGTGTAAAGAAGGGGATGGGTGACACATGTATGGGGAGGATTTTTCTGAATTAAATTATTGAACAATAAAGTAGATGGGAATTTGTAAAAGAATTGACTTAGAAAATCTATATAAAGGAGGGAGGAGGAGGATGATGGATCTCTCCTATTATGTGTAATGTTACACTGCAAAATTTTAGACTTGACTGACTTATCTTGTGGGAGTTGGGATACCCATCTCGGTGAGGAGTGGTAGCTCGGCCTTGTGATGCAATTTGGGAGCTAGTTGTTCTCTGGTTTAGTGTGTGTGGACCCTTTGCAGTTCAGGGGGCTCAGGGGGAAGAAGAGTACCCTTAGCCTTGGCTGGGAGGTACCGGTGAATTATCTTCGGTTGACAAGCGAGAGCTGCATGGAGCATGCAAGACAATGAATCAGAGTTGTCACCTTGGGCTACGATACACTTTCTTTTATTCTACATGGTAGATTATTATGACCTTACACTTTCATTTATGTACTATTAACTGTGTAAAGAAGGTGTTTGGCTTAGCATTTTAATTGAGAACTTAAATTCCCCATAGCCTTAAGCTCGCTTCTTGACTTGATTCCCTTGGCATTTGATACCTGAATGTTGTGACTGTCCTATTGGTTTTATTGATTCGTTGTGAAGCATTGTGTTTTTTTTTTTACTTCGCCCTCATACCTAGATCACCAGTCCACGCTTGAGAAGTTGGCTAGGACCCGGATCGACGGTTGTCACTTTGGTGTTAATAGACCTATAGATCCTAATGCCCTCATTTTCTGTGCGTGGATGTTGAGTGAAGGATGTTTTTTCCCAGCTATCTAGCCCATTGAGTATTCTTGGTTGATTGATTGTCTTGCGTGTTCTTGCAATTGGATACCACTATGTATTGATTCATCTTCGTTCTCTACAATTTTAATGACCTCGTATCTTATTTTCTATGGATTGTGTTTCAATACATTCCACTACGATTTTGCCTCTGCATTTTAATATATTTCGAGGGCGATTTTACCTACATTTTTAACACTTCTGGCCTGCGATTTTCCTCTGCAAATTGTTACCTTGATGGTGAAGTTTACCCTGCGACCTTACCCTTGGTTTATACATTTTTTGAGATTGCAAAGTCACCCTCCTTGGACTGTATTTTTCCTTTTTATTTTATGACGGAGTTGAATCTTCATGATTGCGTTTTCCCTTACCTTTTATTGACAACGAGCTTGATGTTAAAACCCAACAATTTATGAACCTTTGCCACCTATTTGTTACTGTGATTGTTACAACGAATTTGTTTTTTTACCCTGCGTTTCTGAAGGTATTCTATGCTCTGCACTTGAAGGTGATATTGTCGGTGTCCATTCAAATCCTGGGGATTTTAAAATTATTTTAAAAAGCATTATCACAACGACCTTCTTTTTACCTAGCCAATTTTTTTTCATTTCGAATTTCCAGTGATATTCTAATTGATTAGAATTTGACAACGAAATTATGATGGCCATATCAGTGTTTGTGAATTTCAGATTTATTGATGGTTGTTAATTTAGTGACTACGATTTGTCGGGAATCGACACACTCTCTCTTAGGATTTTAAATACACTTTCATATGTAAATTACACAGTAATCGAATTTACTGGATAGCGAGTCAATTTACGGGATAGCTACTGATTCGATGGATAGCATTTTTAAATGGTGTTGGAATAGTATCGATTTCACCCTTTTTACTGTGAAATTAATATGCACTGAGCCATATTTTTACTGTGGTTTTAATCTACACAGAGATGTTTTTACAAAAATCATTGGTTAGATAATGATGCCCTTAATGTTATATTATGAAGGGCAATGTTGTATGGATTGAATGCGTTATGGAATGCCTGGAATGTCTACGTGATTTCCAAACCATTTATGTCTGCGTTGCCTTATGGAAGGTCTGTGAATTCATTGGATACTGAAACCCAAAATTTTTAAAACAACAATTGGGATCGTGAGCAGCCTAGGAGAATTTACCACTGCCTTCTTAATGGCAACGAATCCCCCTTTTTAGGTTGCCAGCTAGCCATAACTGTGCATCAATTAACACTGACAAACAACCAGTGCCTTCTTTTGGGAAACGGTCTTAACTCGGGGTTGGGAATTTTATCAGAGGTACAAAAACAAGATCGGACATCCTCTTGTCCTCGATTACTGTTGATAGTGAATTTCAAATTTGACATCAATTTTCACCTTAGTTGCTTTTAGACTTCAATTTTGTTGTGTCAATGACGTTCACCTTTTAAAAAAAGGGGGCGATTTCGCTTTCTTGCCAATTATAATTTTAGAGATGGATTTCACCCTTAATTAAACGATGGAATCCACTCAACATTCAGTTTTACTCACCCTTTAATCATAATTGATGGCAACCACCTTCCTTGTCATTAATTGTAAATGTTGGTATCCACCTTTAGTGTTATTATATTCTTAATGTTGGCTTTTATATTGTGTTGGAATCCCAACCAAAAATTGTTGATGAACCTTAAGAATTAAGTTTTATTTTACTTGTACCAAGTGGCTTATGGTAGTATTCACCTCTTTTACACCCTCAATCCTTGAGGCTGGGGCAATCCCCCTTGTCACTCGTGGATCGGTATGTTACCTCTTTTAAGGAATGCATCGCCTTAGGCGGCCACTAATTTAGATTACCTCGTGCGATGATGTATAACTTTGTAATTAAAGTCGTTGCACCGTAACTAACAGATATAGGCAAGTGCACACAAATAATGCAGTATCCAGAGTGATAGTAATAGATGGAGTGTGTGCTCCGAGTTAAATGAATGATGCCTTGTTCCCGAGCCTAATTTGTTGCTTGTTGTTGTGGTTTAGATTTTCTTGCGTAGTCCATGTTGATGATGAGATGGAATAAAAGTTATAGTTCTTGTGCGCGTAATTTTAGCGTGAGTAATGATAGTCCCTAGAATCCGTAGGCACAACGAAACAATTATATAAGAAAGGATATTAGAGGCCTTATACTACTTGAGGGTGATAAGTTTTTAGGTTGTGTTGATTGTCATCCCTTAGATGTTGCACAACGAATTAATTGATGATACTCTTGTGCCTCAACTCTAGGTGATGATTAATTGTGTTTGTGTTTAGTTTTCCTTACACATCTTTTGTGTACAGTCATTCACCTTACGCCTTCACATATGTGGTCATGTGACAGGTTAGCAACCTGGTGTGCATCGTCAGTATACTAGTGAGTGAGGAATTAACATTGATACATTGATCAATTTGAAATTCAAAATACTTCAAAATGTGCGCTAGTGCGCCCAATTGTTTTCCACACTTATGCTTCGCTGGCAATGCTCCTGCATCAACACCTTATGACAATATTTTCTATTGTTTGTTGGAAACCTTTGATAGGATTTTCTTTGCCTATTTTTTCCCTATTTCCATTCCAATGAAACTTCTATGAATGTTTTTTTCTATTTCAATATCAACATAGTGCTACCTTCAATATCCAGAATATTTAATTTTTCTAAATTGAAGGGATGAACATATGGACTATCAAAGATATTGAGTTTTCATTTCAGTGTTTTCTTTTTATATAGTATAAACAAGCACTTTGTAAAATTTGTTTGGTTTTTCTTTATATATTTATATTTACATTTTTTTTTGTTAAAAAAATGAAAGTGTGCTTCAATTATTTTCTTGCTATAATTCATCTCGATATAAATAACCTCAGTAATTTATATCAATTATATTCCTATTACAATAATGTCTATATACACAACCATAAGGTTTTGTAAACTTAGGTGAATACATACCTTGTGACTATATTTCTATTATTTGTTACAAACATTTTTTTATGAGCAATAAGAAGTAGATTGTCCATTTTTCATATCTCCATTGTGATTAAAATTCAATGAATATATTTTCTTTACAATTCCCATGTTAACATAATGATACCTTCACTATTGAGAATATTTCCCTTTTTAAACTCAAGGGTTGAATGATGGGAATATAAGAATGATCGAATTTGCATGTCAATGTTTTTTATTTTTATTTTATTTTTATTCAATAAGGGTCTAATCTCTCGAGATTGAGATTTAAATTAATATTTTTGAAATAAAGTTGCCCTTCAATTATTGTGGTGTTGGTATTGAGCTTGTAAACATGTATCCCTAATAAACTATAGAAATTAGGTGCTAGCTAAAGATGCCTATGTATGAATCCATGGTTTTGGAAACATCTCTTTTTGGTAGTTCTCCAATGTAATAAAAAATATGGTGAACAAACCCTAGAATCCATATCAAACAATTTCTTAGTTTATGAGAAATTATCCACTTGGTGTTTGGAATTGAATCACTTATTAGTAACATCATACTGTTTTCTAAAGTTTTAGGTTAGAACGTGTGAGTGTTGATCTTATTTGAGTCAAAATATTTGAGAGTTTTATTTTTTTTACAAAACTATAATATATATATGTATATAATTTTGCGTTCAAATGTTTATATGTTGAAGAGATTTTGATCACAATTTTTTAATTTATTTGAAATCATCATTCATATATGTATATATATTTCAAATGTTTAAAGTTTCGTCACAATTGTTCAATTCATTTTAAATCATCATTCCTTAAAACTCTTAGGAATGCAATTTTGGGAAACTTGAACGTGTTGGAAGATTCTTTTGTTAGATATTATATTTCGTTGCGATAATCAACTTACATTCTCTTTCTTTTTCCTAAGACAAACTTAGGGTTATAAAGGGCGAATTTAACTTGCACACCAAAATCACACTCACCAAGTTAGGGTCCTCGTCTCATATTTTTATATTGTTCATACCTTTATTTTACCAAGTTAATATTTTTTACATAATAAAAAATATTTTCATATTCACTTAGAATTATTTTCATGTTCACTTTGTGAATTATTGTGCTAACTACATGTCATCTCATTATGAGTTCAATTTATGTTAACTCATTAGGAATGTTTCAACGCATTCAAGTCTTCCAAAGTTGCAACATTAATCTTTTTAGAGGAGTGGTGATTTAAAATAAGTTTCAAACAATTGTCACCAAAATCTCTTCAATTTCGTATAGACATTTGAACACACAACCCCTCTCTCTCTATATTAGTCTCCAAATCAAATAAACAAAAGAAAAGCAATAAATCTTAATAGCTACAATTTAATATAGATTCAAGGTTTTTAAATTGATTTTTTTTTATTATTATTTTATTGAATGCAACATGTCATTTCTATGTTAAGTATTAAAAGAATCACACATTTACTTCACTCAAAAAAATTTATCGAACTCAACCATGTAATTTTTTACTTTTTATTACTTTATATATATATAATTGATACAAAAATATTTTACTTTAAAGTGGACATTGAAATATCTTTATTTATGATCTATATGGAAATAAATTTTTGTTATTAATATTTTCTTTAAATACTACTTATAAATTCCATGTTGAACATATAAGTAATTACACATCTCCCTTATAAATTTATATGAAATGATCATATGTCTATAAAATTGGTAAAAAAATGTTTTTTAATTGTCTAAATATTTATAAAACTAAACCTAACATTTTTGTATTTCATTTAAATAATATTATTATATTTTTATTGATGCTTTAAATTATTTCAAAATCCTCGAATATCTACCTCATATAATCTATTCAAATGCATACATCCCAAATATATTGCAGTTAACCAAAACCATCTTTACGTGGCAACATGGTCAATGGACAATTAAGAGGTATAAGCCCTCACACTTATTAGAAAAACAAGATACATGCGGGAGATGGAATTTACATATATTTACGTCGAAAGGCGTACACCTATTGACAACAGGCACATTTAATAGGTTTTTAGTGCTTAATCAGTTTTGTATGGACAAGATTAAATATTGATGGAATATTCTTAGTCGTCCCAATAAATCAATGGTTGTAATTTCAACTAGTAACTTCCTCACTATTATGAAGGCATCCATTTACATGTTTATTTTTTTACTTTTGCTTGATCATATTTAAATTTTACTATGGTGGCTAGATAATTGCCACGTTTGAGTGATTAACGTTTCATTTTATGTGCCAGCCAAAACCTTTAGGCGTTCACAGCCACAAGTTTGCAGATGTGCTAGTTACTCTACATTTAGAGCATACACATGCAATCCACCCACCCATATGAAGACCATTATGGAATAGGACCATAAGAGGTATATTCAAGTGGAAACAAATGTTGCTACATATTCAAAATGGTGCAAAAAAATATCCTCTACTACACTATTAAACTCCATGGATGGCCCTCGATCATGGGAGTCGTCAATAAAACATCAAACTTACTTCTCTATTATTCATCAATCTACTACAATATTTATAGGCGTATACATATAATTGGTTTCCTAATAAAGTGGTTGAGTATTATTCATCAATCTAGTACAATATTTATAGGATAATACATATAATTGGTTTCCTAATAAAGTGGTATCAACCACTTAATGATTCATATAAAAAATCCTTAATGAATAGGAGAGTTTACACACATATTGTGTCTTTAGATAAACTCGATCTTCATAATTATCTACTCTTAACTAACACTTAATTCAAGATAAACATTATATGTAACATTCCCCCATAATCTTTATTGTCTTGTCAATTTTTTTTTTCTTTTTTACTTGTTCATTTTTGTTGTTTTGGTTTTCATCTAAGTCATTACCTCATCTTCATATTTTGTCTTCATATGGTTGGGGTTCATTTGGGTGCATCCTCATTGGTCTTTCATCTTTGTACACAATCTTCATGTTATCTTGTTGTTTTGAGTGTGCTTCTTTATTTTTACTTCCTTCTCTTCATCATAATTTCTCTTGTGTTTTTATGTCTTACCCCTAATCATAACCCAATTATGGGTTTTGGCTCACCCTTAAACATTACAAATCTTAATCAGTTTCTAGTTTACTATGAACTTCCATCTATCATAAGAAGTGGTTTCATCTTACCATGAACCTTGCACTACAAAAAGGTTTTAAGAGAACTACACAATTTTCAACATAACATGTGGTTTTCGATCAAATGATTTATAGTACACACACTCACTTAGAATTTATTTACTATGTGCTTCATCCTTGAACTTTCTTATTTTAGATTTGGTAGCTCAAAGGTACTTCCACATTGGCAATGTCCAACATGCAGAAGTGACTGAGTACATTTCTCCCTAGTGACCTTATTTTTATAAAGTGATTTTATAAAGTTGAGCCTTTTATTTTTTAATGTGTAAAGTGACTTTATGAGGGTGTGGTTCAGTTAAGTGACTTAATTGATCTCAATGGACGATTAAGTCACGAACGTTGATCTCATGAAGGAAAAATTAGATATTAACTATCAATCTCATTGGAAGACCAAGGGTTAGGGAATTTACACTTTGAAAATGCATAAAGAAAACTCTAGTGGAGAAGTGGAGTGCACACTTTGAGGAGATATTGAACTGGTTTTCCCCTTGTGGGTTTTTCCAGGGGCAGTGCCCAGAATTTGTAGTGTCCTATAGTGTGATTTGTCTTTTGTTCATTATTATTTCTACTGCTATTTTAGTTTCAGATCTTTGTCATTTAGTATTTATGCTCATAAAGTATAGTTGAGTGTTGATTTTTCTACTTTATTGTTGAAGCTTTATAAGAGGTTGAAATATATTTATGACATAGTTATATCTCAGATATAATTTCTTATGACATACTCGTTCATTTGGTACTTGCAAAAAAATGATCACTGATGTCCATATAAAAAGAAATCCATGTACTGAGATACATGGGTAACATCTATTGTACTTATTGATTCTCTAGGAATGCTTTTCACCTACATGGTTCATCAACATGTTATACTCCCCCTTAATCATAACATGGTCCCAACCATCTCACATTCTAATATTACCTCACACATTCTCCCATTAGTTGAAGATTAAACTTTTCTAATTCATCATCAATCTAGCATTTGAGTACACCTACACCCTCATACCTATCTAAATGGTTTATTCCACAACTTGATGCCACATCCTCTCTATGCATAATATGGATACACTCTACATGATTACATGTGATACCACACTAATGCATGTAGCCCTAAATAACATGGCTTACAAAAAACATGGGGAAATCAACTTGCCTATGGCTAATATTTACAACTTGAATGAAAAATTTTGGGGTGTCAGATCATGCACCACCTTCTTCTCCAAAAACACATATGCATCATTACATCATTTCAATTCAGCTAGAACAAGCATTCAAAATTATTTACAACATCAAGGTTAACACCACTTGTTGGCACCAATCATATGCCTGAAAAGTACTTTATCATTTCTTAATTAATGAACTCGAACAAAATGTTCTTTCATTCTCATATTTTTCATCATTTCTCTATTGACCAAGACATTCTTATATCTTTATGACCCCTTGATACCTTTAAAGGAACTCCACATACTTTTACTTTTAATATAATAACCACTTAAGCCATAAAAAAAAATAACCATACTTGTCAAATCATGCCCAAATGCATTGATGAAATTAAAATAGATTACTTGTCTTTCTTAAATGCAATGATATGTAGACTAAATTCTATGGACTAATGTACTTATGTGGGCATGTACATGATGTTAGTTGTGGAGATGACAAAGATCAAGAAGTAGGAAGAGGGCTTATTGGATCAAAGGGTCATCGAGCCTAGTTCACCTCCTTGTGGTTCTTTGATCATGATGGTGCCAAAGAAGGATGACACATGGCGAATGTGTGTCGATTACCGAGCCTTAAATAAAATCACGGTGAAAAATTTATACCCTCTTCCTAGTATAGATGATTTACTTGGTCAATTGAAGAATGTTGTTTATTTCACTAAGTTGGATTTGCACAATGGATATCATCAAATCAGGGTCACTGAACAGGATGCATGAAAAACTTCCTTTAAAACCAAACAGGGATTGTTTGAGTGGTTAGTTATGTCGTTTGGGCTTTGTATCTCTCTGACAACGTTCATGCGTGTAATGAATGATGTATTCATGCCTTTCCTAGACAACTTTGTGATTGTATATTTAGACGACATTCCTATGTGAGGCATGAAAAACAAGTATTGGATACTATGTAAAGGGAAAATTTGTATGTAAAATTTTCTAAATGTGAGTTTGGAAAGACTGCACTTGTGTACTTAGGTCATATTGTAGGAGGAGGACAATTGAAAATTGATCCTTCCAAAGTTGTTGTAATTGTAAATTGGCCTGAGCCAAAAAGTGTAACCGAAGTTCGAAGATTCTTATGTCCAATCCAGTATTGGAGGAGATTAATTCCTAACTTCCCCTTTATAGTAGCTCCTTTTCATGCCTTAACCAATGTGAAGAACACTTTTCAGTGGGAAGGAAAGAAAAAAAAAAAATTCAACATTTTGAAGGAGAAGATCAGTATCGCACCAGTATTAGCAGTGCTAAATCTTCAATAGTATTTTGAGATCGAGACAGATGCCAATGGATATGCCATAGGTGCAGTATTGATGCAATATCATAAGCCTATCTGTTACCACTATGAAACTTTTAGCCAAGATATTGTTAACTATACTACATATGATAAAGAGTTGTATGCATTAGTCCAGAGTGTAAAGAAATGGAAGTACTACTTGTTAGGGAAGGAAAAAATCATACATACATATCACCAGCCCTTACAGTATCTCCAAGCACAGACCAAATTGCAACAATCTTGACACTACAGATGGATGGGTTTTCTACAACAATTTCGTTTGGTGATCAAGTACAAAAAGGGTACAAGTAACAAGGAAGTTGATATTCTTTCTACACCTCCTATTGTTGCTTCTATTATTTTGAAGAATACTTCTTTATCTCAAGATAGCTATGTGGAACAATATGCCATTGATGAATATTTTAAAGAAGTATATGAGAAGATAATCCATGGTGCACAGGTAGAGAACTATTTCCTGTAGGGAAAACTACTCTACCATGTTGGAAAGCTATGTATTCCTACAAGTGAATGAGTCCATGTAATACGAGAAGCTCAAACTTCTCTTGTACCTGGGAATTTTTGGGTAGGAAAAACTATGGCTAATTTACAGAGGTTTTGTTACTGGCCTCAAATGAAATCAATTGTAACTAAATATGTAAAGGGGTGTGTGATTTGTTCAACTTGTAAACCTACTAATAGAAAACTGGGGCTATACTCACCACTACATGTTCCATCCCATCCATGGGAAAGTATCTCCATGGATTTTGTAGGGGGTTTACCAATGTCGAAAGGGGGTCATGACTAGTTGTATATTGTAGTGGATAGGTTCAACAAAATGTGTATCTTAATGCCATATAAAAAGAAAATCACTGCGGACAAGACTGCTAATATCTTCTTTTAGTATGTTTGGGTTCACTTTGGGTTACCCACATCCATTATCTCGGATCGACATACTCGATTGCTTAGGGATTTTTGGACAATATTGCGGAGAATGATGGACACCAAGTTGAAGAGGACCATTGCCTTCCATCCATAGACTGACGGACAAACAAAGGTTGTAAACCAAACAATGGTGCTTTTTCTTCGAGGCTAGTGCAACAAGCATCCCAAGTTATGGGATGAACACATACCCTATGTACAACATGCTTACAACCGAGCCTTACATTCCTCCACTCAGTGTTCACCTTTGAGACATGTTTTGGGTACCTACCTAAGGTGTATAAGAGAGAGGTTGATTTAAATGAATAAACGAATGAAGATAGATCCTGCAAGTTCATCGAGAGGATCCAATAGGTACACCAAGTAGTCAAGGAACAGTTGGAGAAAATTCAAGAACAATATAAAACTTGACATGACAAACACAAGGTTGATCATCAATTCTAGGTTGGAGACGGGGTATGGCTTCACATCAGCAAGGAGAGATTGAAGGGTGAAGGAAATAAACTCAAGCCCATTCATAATGGACCCTTCACTATTTTGGAGAAAAGTGGTAACAATGCTTTTTGTCTAGATCTTCCACCTTATATGCATATTTACTCAGTTGAAAATGTAGAGAACTTGAAACTTTTTTAGCCTCCCTTGATCATGGATCAGGATGAGGAAGTTTCAATACCTTCAGTTGATGAGTTTTCTCTTGAGTACTTGGATGAGTTAAAGCAATATATCATCCTAGACAGAAGGACGAGGACTTCATGTAGGGGTGATGTTGATTATCTTCGAGTAGGATTAAAGGGCACACATCCAAGCAAGGCAAAGTGGATTGAGAAGGACAAGTTGAGGGAACTCTTCCATCAATTATCTGTTGATTGATGAAAGTTTTTGGTGGTCCAAAAATCTCTTAGTGGGAAGGCGTGATCCAAAAAGGAACCAGAGAATACTACGGACAACTCAGAACTCGCAGAAGCAACTAATGAATTTCATAATGGCCTTAGTAGACAGAGAAAGGGAAAAAATTAAAAGTTCTCAAATATTAGTGAAAATGACATCATCCTGAAGAGCACGTCGCAAGATTTCCAACGACGCAAACGACTTATCAAACGGAGTTATGGATCGAAAGATATTCGTGGTCAAAGTTTGGTCAACCTAGTTGAGTCACGAGGGGGATGAGTCATCATCTGTACTACTGACATCAACATCAGTATGGATGATGTCAGCTTTCGTACAAAATATATGGCACATGCAGGAGGTGACATGTGTCATGCTGACATCAACATGGCGACATGACAACACCATAGGTTGCCACGTGTCACTCATATTTGGCCTTTTGAGGTCATTCCATGGACCAGTAAAAATGTGCCACATGGCAGTATGTACAGCCATGTGAGAGTCCATACGGTGACATGGTAGATGACTTGGAATGATGACGTAGCAGGTCATACACTGATGTGGCATGTCGTACACCGAGGTGGCAGGTCATATGCTGATGTGGTAGGTTGTACGTCGAGGTGGCATGTGATTGTACATTAGTTGACGTGGCCCAATGGTTGGCTACCACACAGTGGACAAATGCCTAATGTCAGTGTGAGAACCGATTAAAAAAAAATTTAGAAAATAGCGGGTCTTTCAGATCTGGCAGAACCCAACCAGATCTGGCAGCCCAATGAGTATATCCAAACTACCTCTAAACTTCGCAGAACAATACATATATATTCACATAAGTTATAACCAATGCCCAAAAGGGGAGGCCCATGGGCTTGACCCCCAGACCTCCCCCAATATATCCACCTTAACAATAGTCTGCCAACCACTAGGCCAACAACCTCCCATTGTTTATATCGCCACAATTTTTATTTAAAAATTGGCATCCGCCCACTGCACGAGGAGGTGCGGGAGGGTATGAACCAACACAAATTTCGAGATAGTCTCAACATTTATTGCAGGGTGCAGGGCACTAAATTAAGTGTGGAGATAATCATTTTGGGTAATTGGACGCCACAAATTTAGTGGTGTTGTCTGTTTTCTTATCTGAGTAAAACTTCTGCAACTTGATTTCAAAATGAAGTATACTTATGTATTTTTCCAAATTCTTTTGTTGAGCTAATAAAAAGGCCCACCCATTTGAGAGGATGATCTAGAGATGTAATCCACCAAGGACTAACTCTGTTATCAAATTTTTTTGTGTTCATATTTCATGCTTATATCTCTTGATTATTAAGATTTGGCTTCTTTAATGGTACACTTTAATTTATGCTCATTAATTAATGCAATTCTTTATAATTAACTTCGATGAAAAAATTATGGATCATTACCACATGTCCTTCTAATATCAAATCACAAAACTATAAAACTTTGCGATTTGAATCCCCTTTTGCAATAGCGACACAACCTAATCTAAAAGCCGATGGCTTCTATAGCACATGGTAGTGCACATAAGAAAAAGGGCCATTTCTAATGTGTGATGACCAGGTTTATGTAGATTAGAGTTTCTACTCTTCTTTAATAAACAACAATTTCTTTTAATAGCTATACACAGTCTGAAAAATGTTAAGCGCCCCTTTATTATGATGTCTTACTTTTCCTAGTTCTTTTCACTTCTAGCAATCTCCAGCAATCTCCATAAACTGGTGCAAAAATATTTGTTGGCATTGCTCCTTCACTGGCTCTAAAAGCAGATCCAACACAACAAGTCAAACCTGTAAAAAGTTTGCTTCATTCCTCTTCAATGTACTTTACCATGATTTTTTATGTCATCCAAGGTAGACCCACAGTATTTTTATGTGAAATGTTGATAGTATTTTTATGTGAAATGTTGATATCGAGAATACCTTTGCAACCTCCACACCTGAAGCAGCTTGCCCATACCTAGCACGAATCTGGGCATCTCTAGGCATTCATCTCTAACTTAGTAGCTTATTGAAACAACCCACCATCAAGAACATTCCAATATAGTCATGTCAAAGCAGTTTCTTCTTCTTTGGTTGGCGCAGGCAAATCATTGTCAATGTGATTGTTTAATACTGAAATGGTTAGCTCATCCAGATTTCTCTTGAACTTGAACTTCCTCCTACTGAAAATTAACTTAACTTATCCTTCTAGGAGGAACTTGAAGTTTCTGCTACGAGAATAAGTAATCATACCTAGGGAGTGAAGCCTATACTTGCTCTTATTAATTACGCCGAAAGGCGTACACCTATTGACAATGGGCACATTTAATAGGTTTTTAGTTCTTAATATGTTTTCTATGGACGAGATTAAATATGCCTAGAATATTCTTAGTCGTCACAATAAATGAATGGCTCTGATTTCATCCATTAACTTCCGCGCTGTTATAAAGACATCCGTTTATATGTTTACTTTTTTACATTTACCTAATCATGTTTAAAAATTACTATTTTCACTAACTTATTGCCACGTCTACCTGATTAAAAAATATTAAGGTATTCGCACAGAGTGGTGGCTGCATTTCTGTGCTGATCGCGTTTCGTTTCGTTTCTGTGCTAGCCACGTTTCGTTTCATTTCTACTAGCTGATGTTTGGTGGCCGCGTTTCTATGCTGGCATCACCAGCAATGGCCAGCCTTCGGCATTAATCAGCCACATAATTGTGGTTGTGCTAGTAATAACACTCTGATTAAGAATAACACAACATAAAGAGGCTAACTCAAGCTAAACTTACTTTTCTATTATTCATCAATCTAATATAGTACATGAGTATGAATAGAGCATATCTCAATCATTTCTGATTGATCTTTACACCAACACCAAACTCTATACTACCATAGACAAACCACGATCAAAGAAAAATGCACACGCTCAAACAATCACTCACAAAACAAATCTAACGTGGAGATAGCTATTATACCTATCCTTTCCTCCTACTTAGATAAGTAATCACAAGCTCTCTCTCATCTTAAGGAGTGAAGCCTATACTTGCTCTTATTAAGTATAACACTCTTATTAAGAATAACATAACATAAAGATGGTGACTCAATATAAACTTACTTCTGTATTATTCATCAATATAGTATAATGCATGAATAAAGCATATCTCAACCATTTAATGACTCATCTAACAAATATTCTCATCAATCTAGTATAGTACATGAATAAAATATATATCAACCATAGGTGACTCCAGATAAACTTACTTATGTATTATTCATCAATCTAGTATAGTACATGAATAAAGCATATCTCAACCATTTAATGACTCATCTAACAACTATTCTCATCAATCTAGTATAGTACATGAATAAAACATATCTCAACCATTTAATGACTATCTAACAAGTCTTCTAGTATAGTAGATGAATAAAGCATATCTCAACCATTTAATGATTCATCTAACAACTCTTTAATGAATAAGAGATTCTAAACACATTGAGTTTTTATATAAACATAATCTCTAATTCTCTATTTTTAATTAACATTAAAAATTAATGAATTTAAACTTAAAACGACTTTAACATTTGTAAAATGAACCTCCTTGGCGCAATGAAACGTTGCGTCTATACATGTATATAAAAGATTGTAAGTATCGATCAAAATGATTGTGTAATTGCCCATACTCATCCTAGAAAACAATGGATTTATCATATAATGGTATTCCCAAAAAGTTTGTTGATCCTATTTTCAATGAATTCGTTTACGACCCAATTCGGCTGCCCATAACAGAAGACCCTGCTCAGCTTCTTTACAACCGCCGGCCACTCGAGAGGATTTGGGACGCCAAACACGATGCCATTAACCCCCATACCGGCCAGCCCTTCGACATTCGCAATGCGATCCCGCAGATTGAGCTGAGGCAACAGATGCTCCAATACATCCTCGAAAACAGCACAAACTCCCTTGAGGTCATTTCGGTGGATTACACCAAACCCTTGAACTCAGCAGATATGAAACATATGTTGAGTGAACTTGTTACAGCTGGTGAGAATTTCTTGCTCGCGAGTGAGAACTGGAGTAGTAATGAATCAAAGTCCAGTTGCAAGGCTCTGTGGCAAAAATTGAATCTGCTCCGTCTTTGCTGCCAATACAATGCAGAAAATAGAGAGACCTTTTTGTCAGTCAACGGATACAAATTCTTGCTCAGTGTAATGAGCCGCAGGTTATACTTGTTATACCCTTCAAATGAAGATACCAAGGAAGCGTGCAAAGAAGTGGTCAAGATCGTAGATGTCGTCGGTTTAAAAGCTATCCATTTGCAGTTAGCCCCTGAAGCTAATGTAAACTCTTTAATAGAGATTCTCCATGACCATTCAAAGTGCCAGCTCTTAAAAATCCAGACAACCGTTTTAAGAATTTACCGTCGATTGTATCAGGACTGGGTGTTGTTCCCAGGACTGCTTCCATTGTCTTTTTCGAAGTTCTCTTATATTAGCCTTCGCTCTGCTCTCTATCTGTTAGATCATGGCCGCAACTCCAAGGATATATCGAATGAAGACCTCTACAATGGAACAGCAATACTGGAATTTGACTGGACCAGACATAACGGCTGTGGGGATGAATTATACGTTCACGCTCTGGTGAATGTAGTAATTAAGTGCATTTCCCGTTTTGAAAACCTGCACGCAACTGCCACTCATCGTGCTCAAGCTCAGGATGATCATGAACATGAAAAGGAGAAGAATATAGATCTGATAAGTAAGGCACTTGACCAAGCTCTCTTCTTAATTCATCGCATAGTGAGGCCTGATGAAGAAGACAGAGCTCGTGTACTGCCTGAGAGGAGACATACGTTGAAACAGAGAGTACAGATGTTGGATATAGTAGATGACATTGTGAAAATGGTGAAACTTGTCCTTGCAGGGATCAAATTCTTTCAGTCATCACACTTGGGACTAGGTTTAAATATTACAACAATGCTTTGTCAGGAGACAGGGTTAGTGAGAGAACTGAAGACTTGTATGTTTGGTAGTGAGAGATTTTCTTGGAGATCATGGCCGGATGAATACCATTCACAGATTAAGCTGCTGCTTCAATACATTGTGGTGTTTGAAGATTTTCTTGGAAGTCATATTGTGGATGAATACCATTCACAGATTAAGCTGCTGCTTCAATACATTGTGGGCAACAATGCTTCATAGAGCGGTCTTCCGTTATGTGGCATTAGAAAAGCTTTCGTCCACATCTCTTTCTTATTTATTTTTTATGGATTACAAAATATTATATTAAAAAAATCTAATTAGGTTACTCGTTTTTCTTCAATTTCATTAAACTAAATATATTATTATTAACATTATCATTAATGATTACTTGTTGAATATAATCACTTCAATCTTTCTCTAAACATTAACAACTTTCTAATTATCAAAATATCAAATAATGTATTATTATTATTATTAATCTTTACGGAGAAAATTGGTTATTAAGCATTATTGGTTAACATGAATGGTGACGAGTTAGACCTCATTTCATTGAATCTTTGTGCCAAAAATTAAATAAATTTCATTTTGTTGTGTTTTTTTATTACATAAAATCACTTAATAAAAAATATGTATATTTAATTTTAATGGTTAAATGTATTTCACTCTTTCAAGTGAATCACACTTCTTTATTCATTATGTAAGATAAATAGAAGTGACAAATGAATGGGGAAGAGGGAGGAGGATTTTTGGATTTCACTTATTTTTCATCTCTTCTCTTGCTATCCTACATATAGGGTTTTATTAATCATATTTCAATAATTCTAGATAAAAAGAATATGAAAACTTTTTTCAAACCATGCAAAACTCTTAAGTAACTTTTCAAAACTACAAAGGAAAAATTTGACCCTGTGCTTGTCTTATGAGTCTACCAAATTTAGGAAAATCATACATAGGTCAAACTAATACATCATTTAAAACTTGTCTCAAAGAACACATAGCTTACACAAACCTAACAACTCAACAAGTCAACTATTGTCGAACACTTCTCCAAATCTAAGCACCTTATCTTCTTTGACCAAACCAAAATTATTTCCTCAATGCCCTATGATTCCTCTTGTATCATTGACTCGAAATCAAAAAACATTCCAACAATTTCAAATGTGAAGATGGCTACAATTCTAGTCTTGGAAACCCCTCACTAGTTGCTTAGGTCATTGATCTTTTATTTTGCATCTAATATCTTTATCCTAAGAATTAATGCCAATCCCTCTCCCTTTAAGGTTGTAATTTCCCTTTCAATCCTTTCTTTTATTTATACATTTTATCACCATTATCCCTATCATCATCATTTTTTGGTTCTTCCCATTAACTTTCTATACCTTTTAATTCAATATCTTCTATATTTTTTTCTTTTTTCCTCTATTGTTTTATTATAAGGTTCACAACGACTATTTAGTTATTTTAATTTAGGTTCTTATAGTTATTTTAATTTAGTTTTAATTTCAATCTCTCTTTCTCTCTTTTTATATATAATTGAACCTCATTCAAACCTTATTGAAAAATTCGAATGAGAATCGAACCTAATAATTTTCAAACCCAAATTTAAGAAACTCTAAAAAAAAAATTACAAAATTATTAACTCAATTCATTAAAATAATATATATTCCTAAGCTATTAGGTTAATATTAGTTGAGACAATAACCACCCTTGCATTGCATGTGGACTGTTGCATCATGAGTATATTTTGTTTGTGTACATGTGTGTTATATTTCAACTTTATAATTCTATATTACTATCATAAATTATCTTTTCATAGAAAATTTCATTGAAAATGTTACATATGAAGTAGGTACATCATTAAAAAAATGGATTTATACCATTCCACAATTTTATATATTAAATTTATATAATGGAATTTTATATTACTACTCTTCCTTATACAAGATGTCAAGGAAGACATTAAGGATGTAGTAGATGCATCGTTGGGTAATGTATGTATTTCATTCTACGGGGGACTCTCACCATTTCAAAATCTGATTTTGTGATTAATATATTAGATTTATAATGGAGAATATAACACTTATTTTATTGATGTATAAATGAAATGTGAATATGTCAATATATGATAAAATTTGGTTGCATGTGAATTGGGGACCATGGAAATGTATCAGTGTATATTGAGGAAAACCTTTTATTTGGTTTTGATTATATTGAACTAATCATTTAACTGATTTTATTAATCATTTAACTGATTTTATTAATGAGTTAATAATTTCTCTAATTGTGTTAGTTGGACATTTTGATAGACAAACTTTGAATACTATGAAAGCCAAATGACCTAAACTCTTCTTGACATAATGTTATTGGCAAATGATGCATTATGTGAGGGAGTGTATGTCAATGTTTTATGATGCAATTAAATATGTTTAGAGTATGCAACGTTGTTTCTTCTAATAATAATAATTGATTAATATGATTGACAAAGTTTTTGGTATATAGATTTCTTATAAATCATTATTATTATGTATGATAAGTTTTCATTTATAACAATTAATTCCTTTTGTTATATATATATATATATATATATATATATATTCGTAAATCATTTGTAATTAGACTCTTTTTTACTCTAACATTTATAATGGTATAAAATGAGTGTTATATTTGTATTTTATAGGACACCAAAAAACATTTAAAAAAGTAATCACATTGAGTTTGAATCCACGATCACAAGGTTGAAAGCTAGATGGGCTACATGCTCTATGTATTGAATGTTATGCAATGGAATTGTTTTATAAATTAAAATACAATAAAATTAATATATTTAATGTCATGCAATAGAATTGTTTTATAAATTAAAATACAATGAAATGAATATATTTGAATTTTTTCATTTATGGGTGAGAAGTCCACATTGTAGCTTTGAAGAACTCATTCAATTGATGGTAATCACATTGTTTTCATTTCTAAGTTTTTTAATTCAAATAATTCTTTTGGATTTTGATGTTTTGGGATTCATATAAAGTTTTAAAAAATATTATGAAAACATTTTTTATTCTTATAAATAAATACATTTGAATTTATATCAAAAATATATTATAATATATGAAGATCCTACACAACCAAAAATATTTTTATAGTTAAAAAAAATATAGAGATGAAAAGAAATAAAATTATAATGATATCATCCAATAATTCATGAAGGATGATACTTTGTAAAAATAATTACCAACTAGATAAATAACCACAACTAAGAAACCTTTAATATAAGAAATTATTTATATAAAGTAAGATTTCAAAATGTTTATATGCTAAAGAGAGTTTTTGAGATTCATATATATATATATATAGGATGTTGAAGATATTTTCGTCACAATTGTTCAATTCGTTTTAAATCATCATTCCTTTAAAATTCTTAGGAATGCAAGTTTGGGAGACTTGGACGTGTTAGAAGATTCCTTTGCTAGATATTATATTTCATTGCAATAATGTAGCAACCCCGTCGTTATGACTACATGCGACACAAGCAAGTGCAAATTTATTTTGTAGGAAAGTAACAATGACAACAATTAATCAACAAACCACAACAGCTTCGACGACTAGTAATTAGAAGCTTCCCGTCAAGTGAGAGAAAATCACGACAATGTTACAATAGGTACAAACTTACTTAAGAAAAAAACATCATCCACAACAGGAGGATCATGATTCAATTCAAGTTTGTAAGTGCAAGTCGATCAACGTGCCTAATGACCTAGTCATAAGGTATCACGTTGCCACCTTGCGACCAAGGTGCTAGGGTCCCACGCACAAACAAAATGATTCCAAACCTTCTACCAACATAAAATCTAACGCGCTTGAAATCCGCTGGCACTAACATGCCTTGTTACTGAAGATGGTGTTTTAAAGTTGTAAATAAAAGAGAAAGTGTTGAAGGTGAAGAGCTTGTAGTTTGTGAAATCATAGTTTAACTTCTATAAGATTTTCTTATTCCATTAAATTTTTTCACATTAAAACAAGGTCTTAGTAAATCCTTATACATTTTACGAAACTGATGTCAAATTGAAGAGTTTTAGATAAGGTAAAGAAAATAACTATGGCCCAACGTAATTTCTCGTAAGGTGAAAAACAAGGTTCCAAATTATCAAGGGGAAGGGGATGTGTCAAAAAAAGAAATTTATGGTTGCAAACCTACAACCCAACTTTTATAACCCTTTCCAATAGCAACTTCAATAGCAATTGTTGTATTAGACATCCAAAAATTATAAACATTGAGGACCCCTTTATCTTTATATCAAATAGGAAAAACCAAATTAGGATAGAGGCTAATAGTCAGTATGTCACCAAATGTAGATTTGGTTTATAAATCATTGACCACATTATATAAGAAAACAAATTGGTGTTATCAATCTTAAATAAAATATTATAACTATAGTTTCTTCTCTTAAAAAGGTTCTCATATATATTACAGATCTAATACAAGTTTTGAAGAATTTGAGATAGCAATAAAATATCTGTGTAGTAATAATTGGAGTCCAATGGCAATAAACATATATGTGTAGTAATAACTGAAATTCAATAGTAAATACATTGTTGTGCTATTCTATGCCAAAAGCAAACCTTTTTGAATTGCACAAATATTGCCATCTCTTAATCACTTAAACAAAATAGAACATTCATAATTACATAATGTTGCCAGTTCTTAACCACTCCATAATTAAAGAAAACAAAAAATTACTAAGTACATAATTCTCCCAGCGGTTAACCACTCCACAATTAAAGAAAACAAAACATTGCTAAGTACATAATGATGACAAAAGACATCCATTAGATATATAAATTCCATAGTTTTCTCTTTATTTTCCTAGCATCACGTTGGCTAGACCAAAATTTCCAACTATTCAAGCATCGTTGAGTAAAATAATGTCAAAATCCATCATTCTATGAAAATTACCTCTGTGATGCTTAAGTTAGTAAAAATACCAAGCACAATAATATAGATAAGGATACCCAGAATCACAATTTTGTTCAGAAACAAAGAATTGCAATAACCTTATGAGAAATAAATTGAAAGAGGCAAAATGTTAACCTTGACTCATGTAAATCCATATACTCCAACCCAATGGAAAATCTTTGCCATTCACTAAATGACAAAGCGACTCTGCATAGCCAACCTTTGTTTGCAATCGTATTCTATGGCATTGTATTCAAGACACAACCCGTGACAGATCTGTGACGTTGGGTAGCACAGGTTATACACGCACATGGGAATACATTGGTAATACAAACAATACACAGGTAATACACGCACATGTAATAGTAACACACGCACATGGGAATACACCGATAATACACACAATACACAGATAATACACAGGTAATATGATGCAGGAGAATCACGATCACATCAAAAGGAAGCGTAGGTGGAAGTGAATTCGACACCTTAACATATCGAAGGAGCCAAAACCGACCTTAACCAGTTTGGTAGCTGTGTAGAGTTTTGAATTTTGTGTTAATTAAATTAAAGTATGTAAATTTAGGCCACCATTTGAAATGATGGAACGATTGTAAATCCTTTACACAACTGTAATATATTATAGATGTAGGATAATTTCCCTGATTAGCCATTAGGTTACATGTAATCAAGCTAGGTAGGTAACCGAGTAGAGTGTGATAAGATTTAGATAGGAAAAATAAGAGTGAGGAGGCTCTGGGTCTTTAGATAAGTTTTTCATTGTTTTTGTGTATGTAGGAGGTAGCCATTGTAATCATGTTTTCTTTGAAATGAATAGAACAGAGAACATTGACCCAAATTGTACAGTGTTGATACTATTTTACAGTTTTACTGTTATGAATTTTGCGGATGTATGATGTTCATACTGAATGAATGAATAATTGAATGAGTTTCAATTGTTTCTCTTATGTAAGTTATGCAAGGAGTGTATGTTGAACATGCACTAGGGCAGAGGTTTTATATTTCATTTTCCAGAAGATGAGGAGGAGTAGTGATTCTAAGCTTCGAGAGGAAACACTTAGAAAAATTTGTAAGTCCTGAAGAGTTGAATCTTTCAAAGGTGGAGCGCAGAAATTGAAAGTTCGAAGGAAGAATACGTACAGAGGATTGAGCTGGAGAAATTCTTCAGAAAAGAATTTTGAAGACTGGATAAGATCAAGGGTTAAAGTTTATCTAGGAGGAGCTAAAATCTTTCAACCTGTTAGATCCGAGAGAAGTCACGCACTGATTAGCCGCGAGGACCTTTTGGAATTTCACAAACGAGAAGATTTGCAGAGAGCATAGTGAAATTGGCGAAGTCTAAAGTCGCAAAAAGATCGTGGTCATTCGATTGAGGTAGGATACATAGCGACATATCAACGTTTCGATGATTCATAAGTCGGGAAGTTGGAGGTAAGATTTATGAAAACTTGCAAAATGTGAAATTGCGATTTAATCATATCCATTGAACCGTGGAAGGTTGTGAACCATCGATTCGACGTAAAATGGAGTTCAATGAATTCATAATTTCGGGTATCAGAGGAAGGGAGATGAGCATCCTTTTGATAGCTAAACCATAAAATCCCGATTCGCGAAGTGGATCTCGACCATTGGTTGAGGGAAAGATAAGGGTTGTCGATCTGAGGTAGAGGTTCAGATTTTCGGGAAAAGTGAAACATGTGAAGACACAAAAAGCTCAGAGTTTGGGCCCTAAGTTCTAGTCAAAGATCATATGGATGGAGAATAAGGGAAGCACTAGCACACGCTAGGCCCTGTCGGGAGTTCAAAACTCAGGAGTTCGAAGGACAGAGAGTCGGGTGACTCATATACCCGAGACGTCAAATCGCAACACACCTTTTTGATTAGGCATGTGGTCACAAGGCGAGGTCACTTGGATAAGAATTGCGTCGAGTGCTTGTTCACATGGGTGGAATTTTGTAGAGACCCATGGATTTCTTGGGGGTTTCAACAATGAGCAAAAGATCTAGTTCTGCTCAAAGATTTTGAATATCCTAAGACCGGGAGGTCATGCATCTCTTTAGGGAGAAGGGGGGTTTACACCAAGTGGTATCAAAGCCTGAAAAAATATTTGAACTTGAACTCAGTCTGTTAGGAACTGTTGAAGCGATGTCGTCGAGGGTACACATAGGACCACTTATAGAAAACCAGGCTATAGGAAGAGAAGTGAGAGAACTTCAAGCAAGGTTGGAAGAAATGGAATCAATGCAAAGGAGAAAACTTGCCACTAAAGATGTCAGTGATGCAGAAAGTGAAGAAATAGTAGTTGAAGAAGCTATAGGGGAAGATGCAGCTAAAGAACGCTTATTGAAAGTTGTTGTGAAATTAGCAGCTAGAGAAAATATGGACGTCCCAATGTATGAAGGTAACTTGGAAGTTGAAGAGTTGGATAAGGTCCTTGGATTAGTATTTCGACTATGAATATGTCGAGGAAGGAAGGAAGGTGAGACATCCTGTCACCATATTAAAGGGACATGCAGCACTGTGGTGGGATGAACTACAGGGAGAAAGGAGGAGAAAAGACAAACAAAAGATAAATAATTGGGACAAGATGGTAGCCAAATTGAAGGATAAATTCATACCTAGGGATTACTAGTTAGAGTTGTTCAGAAAATTGCGGAACCTGAGACAGAGGGGTATGACAGTGAAAGAGTATACAAAAGAATTTTATAGGCTGAATTTTAGGACTAGACAAAGAGAGAAGGATGATGAAAAAGTTTCTAGGTATATAAATGGTTTGAGGTATGAAATTCAAGATGAAATCAACATGATGACTATGAGAGAAGTGGAATATGCTTATTAGATTGCACTGAAGCTAGGAGAGAAGATGTCCAGAAACCGGAGTCAACGGAACATAAACAAAGGCTTAAATAGAGGGAAGGGAGTTGTTTATGATAAGGCACCAAAAGATAAGGATGAGACTGAGAAATTATATGATCTTTTTGAAAGAGGAGGAAGCTCCCAAGAAAGACCATTTGGTGGGAGAAATTTGTTTCCTCGAGGAAGAGGAAGAAGTAGAGAAGGTGGAGTTAAATGTTATGCCCATGTAAGGACAAGACATATGTCTTGGGAATGTATTGAGAGGAAGAGAGAAGGAGGTGGAGAAGCACACATTTCTAAAAAACAGAATAATGTGGAAGCAGAGGCAGTAGAAGGTGGACAAAATCTTATGATGAGGAAATTTCTTATAAAGACAGAGAAATAAATAGAAGACCCATTTCAACAAACGAGGTTTTCCAAGACTACTTATAAGACAAAGGACAAATTTTGTAAGATGATTATAGATAGTGGGAGTACTGATAATTTAGTATCAACAAAAAAGGTGGAGAAGATGGAGATGGAGACAACTGCACACTCAAGTCGATACAAAGTATTGTGGTTGCAGAAAGGACATCAAGTAATGGTAAGTCAACAATGCAAAGTTGAATTTAAAATAGGATGCTATAAAGATGAGATTTTTTGTGATTTAATTCCCATGTATGTTTGTCATATTTGTTTGGGGAGACCATGGTAGTTTGATAGGAATATTATTCATGATGGGAGAAAAAGTACTTATACTATGGAAAAGAATGGTAGAACCCACATGTTACTGCCAATAGAAGAGAAGAAAGAAAAGGAAGAAGCCAACACAAGAATACTTCTCATGAGTGGGAAGGAACTCTTGAAGGATATTAAGAAAGATCAAGAAATGCAATTTGTTGTAGTAAGGAAGCCGAGAGTTATCCTTACCAATACTTATGTGGATGATTTACCTATAGAAATCCAAGAATTGTTGGAAACTTTTGCAGATATAGTAGTGGATGAGTTGCCTCACTCATTACCACCTATTAGGAATATTAGCCACCATATTGACTTGATTCCAGGAGTCAATTTACCAAATAAAGAAGCATATAAGTTGACACCTCGAGAGAATGAAGAAGTTAAGAATCAAGTTCAGAAGTTGTTGGATAAAAGTTTAGTCAGAGAAAGTCTAAGCTCATGTGCAGTGCCAACTGTATTGAAGTCCAAAGAAGGATGGGGGATGGAGAATGTGTACAAATTTCAGAGCTATCAACAAGATTACCATTAGGTATAGATTTCCTTTGCCTAGGATGGATGATTTGATGGACTGTTTGAGTGGAGCAAGTTGTTTTTCAAAAATAGACTTGAAGAGTGGATATCATCAGATAAGAATGAGAGAGGGAGATGAATGGAAAACATCATTCAAAACAAATGAAGGTTTGTTTGAATGACTAGTCATGCCATTTGGATTGAAAAATGCTCCAAGTACATTTATGAGGTTGATGAATGAAGTACTAAAGGAATTTATAGGGAAATTTTTCATTGTATATCTGGATGATATATTAGTTTTCATAAAAACTGAGGAAGAACATTTAAATCACTTGACATTAGTGATGAGGAGATTGCAGTAAGAAAAGTTGTTAATAAATTTGAAGCAAAATTATTTTATGAAGACATAGCTCATATATTTGGGTTTTTTGATCTCTTCAAATGAATTGAAGATGGATCCGGAAAAGGTGAAAGAAATCAAAGAATGGTCATAACTCAGGAGCGTATTCGAGGTGAGAGGTTTTCATGGTTTAGCAAGTTTTTATAGATTTTTTATCAGGAATTTTAGTGGTATATGTGCACCCATGATGGACACTATTAATAAGAAACATATGTATTTTAATTGGACAGAGAAGGCTGAGAAAAACTTCAGAGTGCTGAAAAAGAAGATAATAGAACAACCAGTTCTAGTTTTACCAGATTTTGGAAAGACATTTATGTTGGAATATTGGTTATTGTCATTGATATCAACCCTAGTCATGGGTTTTGGACCACAACATTGATAAAGGTATTTGGACATGAAGGACAATGCACATGCATATACAACACCCATGAATGGATAGTATACATTATGTTTTTTTATGGTGGTATGTGACATGTCACGTGGATCCTCATGGTTGAGGAGAAATGAATATTTGAAGATGACAAAGTGAATTGAAGAAGGAAGTACATGTAGGCCTTGAAGATAATTAAAGAAAAG
>SNQJ01S0024069.1:296995-310653 GCA_010110895.2 Picea sitchensis
ACAAGTGTAATTTAGACCTAGACTTTATTTTCCCTCGGCTGGGTGACATTTTATTAGGGGAAAAGTTTTAAATATTCCTTAACATGTTCTTCATCCTAAAGCCATCTAGGTTTATCCAATTATTAAATAACAATGCGACGTGCCCTTCAGGATGCACTAGGTGCTCCAAGGGTGGCACTTGCCTCTTTCCATTTTTCTTGCACGACGTGCCCTTCTGGATGCACCACGTGCTCCAAGGGTGCAATTCGCCTCTTTACTGACTTGATAGACATCAAAAACCCCTGGAGTCAATACTCCGCTAGGCGATCTTGTGGGAAACTAAGGACCTCTAAGGAATAAGGTCCCTACCTTATTGCACGCCCTTTAGAATCATCGTGAGTGACTATTGCAGTCTTCCCTCATGGCATCATGGGTCCTCTCGAACTAGGTAATCGTTAACCTATAGTTTGAGCCACGACGAGAGTGCTAGTAGGTTGTGGCAGGGCTGTTGTCCACACCTCTCCATCAACATCTCTGGTAGTCCTGTGTGGCCCTTCTATTCCACATATGAGTCTGGTCGGAAAGCTATCGTCATCCTACATCATCAACGAATCATGTCAAAAATACATCCATAATCATATCATCTAATCATATTCACTAATATCACATATAAAACAATCAAACCCAAATAGTTCACTCCCTGACTCGATCTGGAGTCCAAGGGGTTTCTTCGATGCCTCTGTATCCTCGAGGTCCAAAATTCTGCACACTCAGTAAAACTGGGTCAATAGCACATGTCTATGTCAATGTAGCAAAACAACATGTCATCAACCCATAATGCCTCATAATCCAAATGAAATGTTTAATAATATAATAATCCAGATCACTTGCAAGAAAGTGTCCTCAATGAATAAGTTCGCTCAGTGTATGCAAGAGCAGGATGTTACATACACCCCTCTTGGTCTAAACTTCGTCCCGAACTTTCACAGTATAAGTGTCGAAATAATGTGTATCTCAGTATCATAAGTCTATCTATCAAACAAAAATGGAAATTGCTGGCGCATATCATATCTGTCCTCCCAGGTCGTCGAGTATGGACTATAGCTATCCCATTGGACCTTGACCTGCTCTATTGTTCGACGTCATATCTATCGAATGTGATGATCCAAGATGCATATCAGCTCATCCATGAGAGCCCCCTCATCTGATACCTGCAAGGAACTCATGTCAATAACATGTGTAGGATCACTAATATAATGTCTCAAAACAGTTACGTGAAACGCATCATGCATACGCCTCAAGGAATCAGTCAAGGCTAGTCGATAGGCCATGGGCCCCTTTCTTTCCATGATCTCGAAAGGTCCCACAAACCTAGGAGATAGTTTAGCTCCATTTACAAACTTAATCGAACTCTTATGTAGTTTAACCCACAATAAGAATCGATCGTGAACCTCGTAACTACGGTCAATACAGTGCGTGTTGGCATAACTCTTCTATCGATCCTGTGCTTCCTTAATCCGTTGTCTTATTGTTTGCATTTTCTTTTCCATTTCTTGGATCTCTTATGGTCCCACTAGGACCCTATCCTCAAACTGATCCCAACTCAAAGGCATCCGACACAGTCTCCCGTAAAGAAACTCGAAAGGTGCCATCTTAATGGTGCTTTGGTAACTATTGTTATAAGAAAATTCCACTAGTGACAAGAATTATTCCCAATGCTTTTATTGGTCCATCACATACATGTTCACCATGTCCTCCAAGGTATGGTTCGTCTGTTCGGTCTGCCTATTGGTCTTCGGGTGATACACAGTACTGAAGTTAAGTTAAGTTCCCAAGGCCTCTTGGAAACTCGTCCGAAATCACCCAATAAACACCAATCCTTGATCAGATATAATCCTCTTAGGCACACCATGCAGCCTCACAATATCACTGATGAAAACTCTAGCTATGTTAGGTGCCTGATACATTGTATGCATAGTAATAAAGTGATCACTCTTCGTCAGAGTGTCTACTAATACGAAAATCGAGTCGTGTCTCCTTTCCGTTAGTGGCAATCCAACAATAAAATCCATTGAAAAACCTCCCATTTCGATTCTAGAATAGCATGTGGTTGTAGTAATCATGTTGGGTGTCTATGTTCAGCATTTACCTACTAACATTCTAGACATCTGGCCACATAGTTGACTATGTCTACCTTCATTCCCTTCCAGAAGAACAAGGGTTTAAGGTCTGCCCTCATCTTCGTGATTCTCGAGTGAGCCATGTATATTGTTCTATGAGCCTCTCTTAGGATCAAGCTCCTCAACACGTCGTACAGTGGTACGTAAATCCAATTTTCAAACTTCAATAATCCATCATTGTCAAATGTAAATCCTTCAAATCTTGGTACCATCAATGTGTTTTGTCCGATACAACCCTCGACCTCTTTGTACCAATAATCGTCATGCTGTAAAGATAGAATCTTTTCACATAGATTCGTCTCAAGAGGCAACACTAAAAATATGTGTGGTCTCTGACTCAATGCATTTTCCGCTCGGTTCATTGTTCCTTTTATGTAAGTAATCTGGAAGTCGTACTCGATAAGAAATTCCGACCAACGCTGTTGTCGCACGTTTAGGTCACTTTGCGTAAAGATGTGTTTTAGTCCATAGTGGTTTGTCTTTAGTTCAAGTTTTCATCCAACTAGGTAGTGTCTCCAAACCTTCAAGGCATATACGATGGCTAACAACTCCAAATCATGCGTCGCATAGTTCTCCTCATGCCTTCTCAATTTCCTTGAGTTGTAAGAGATCACTCGATTGTCTTGCATCAAGACTCCACCTAATCCTTCCTTGGATGCATCAGTGTATACCAAGAAGTTTGTTTCCATGTCAGGGAAATTTAGTATCGGTATTGTTGTCAACATCTGCTTGAGCCTCTGAAATTCTACTGCACATTTATCGGTCCAAACAAACTTCTTGTTCTTCTTTTGCAATTCTATAATCTAATTTTCTATCTTCGAACATCCCTTAGCAAGCCATCGATAGTATCCTGCTAGACCCATGAATCTATGTACTTCTGGGGATTTTGTCAGCACAGGCCATTCCATAATATCCTTGACCTTCGCTAGATCCACGGTGATACCTTCACTGGAGATGACATGCCCTAAGTAGTGAATCTTTGATTGATAAAATGATCATTTGGAAAACTTACCCTACAATTTGTGCTCTCGCAGACACTGTAGTACCAAGCGCAAGTTCTCGTCATGCTCCTTCGTTGTCCGAGAGTAAATCAAAATATCATCAATGAATACTTGGATGAACTTGTCTAAGTACTCATGGAACACCCCGTTCATCAGACTCATAAATACCCCTGGGGCGTTTTTAAGTCCAAACCGTAAAACAGTAAACTCATAGTGTCCAAACCTTGTCTTAAAGGAGGTCTTAGGGACATCATCCTCCTTGATCCATAACTGGTGATACCCTGATCACAAATCAATCTTTGAGAACACAGTCACACCCTTCATTTGATCAAACAGATCATCTATCCTCGACAACGGATACTGATTCTTGATCATTTCCTTGTTCAATTGACAGTAGTCAATGCAGAGCCTCCACAACCCATCCTTCTTTCATATGAAAATAATAGGCGCACCCCATAGTGACACACTTGGACGTATCAGTCCCAGGTCCAACAATTATTTCAGTTGCATTCTCAACTCCTGTAACTTTGGGGTCGACATCCGATAAGGCGTTCTCGCTATCGGTTCAGTCCCTGGTTTTAGGTCTATAGTAAATGCCAACTCCCTCTTCGATGGAATCCCATGTAACTCCTTCGGAAAGACGTCTGCAAAATCTCTCTCACCACCAGAAGGTGTTCTAGACCTTCTGTCACTCCCCTTTCATTTAACACAAGGATCACATAAAGCTTACATCCCTTGCGCATGCTCTTCCGTAGCTGCAAGGAAGATATAAAACTCAGGGAAACTCCTTGGTCCTGACCTAAAATCACACATCTTTGTCCCTCTTCATCGACCAAGCTCAACCATTTAGTCTTACTGTTGAGTATCGCCTCATGCGATTCCAACCATTCCATACCAATCATGACATCATAAGATCCTAAGATCATGACATATAGGTTAGCCTTGGTGACAAACTCTCCCAGGTTGAGGGTACATCCCGTAACCTTTCCTCCAACCTTTTATTTGGATCTAGAAGCCATCTCTATGAAGCTAAACTCATCCTGTGCGACTGCCTTTACCTTAATCCTTTTTAGCGCTGCACCATAAATGAAACTCTCAGTAGCACCAAGATATATCAAAATACTAAGGGTCTGGTCAACAATGGTACCTAATGTCTCAAGCACATTCGATTGGTGCTCTGCCTAGCGGTTATTCACCGCTACATGAATCTGATGGGCCTTGCCCAAATCTCCCACGGTAGTGGATCCAGCTGATCTAGATGCTCTAGTCCTCTCCATTGAACAGTCACGCTGGTAGTGTGTCTCCCCACATGTCCAACACCCCTTCTTCCATCCAGTACTCCTCATACCCGAAGTGGAAGATGACAACCCACCGACCTAGAATCCTGGTTTGTTTTGTTGAACAGGCCTAAACTGCTTCTTTTGTAGTCGACATTGTTGTTGATGCTATGGTGCCCGATAAGGTGTTCGTTGTTGAGGCATCGGTCACCGAGGTGTAGTGAAAGTGGATCCCCTCTAGAAGCTAGGATATCCTAGTGTATGTCTGGCTGGTGTCTGATGTTGTTGCACACCAGATGACACCTTCCCTGCTGGTCTCGCTGGATTCCTACTCTGACCCCCACTGATAAGATCCTCCTCTACTATGAGGGCCTTTTGGACGACATCATGCTTTTGAGACATCAAAATCCTAACCTTTGCATGTATGCTTCCATTAAGGTTGAACACAAACTTGTTGACCTTAAGTTTCTCAGTGTTAAGATGCGAAGCATACTATAGTAGCTCCATAAAACGGGCCTCGTACTCATGCACCATATGGACACCCTGTCATAAGGCATGGAACTCATTGAGCTGACGCTCAATTAATTCCTTTGATAGGTACCTCTCTTGAAACCGTTCCTCGAACAGTTCCCATGACATGTCTTTGACGACCATGTTTAGTTGTGGCAGGAGCGTCTTCCACCATAGAAGAGTGCTCCCCTTTAGTTGAAAGACTGCCATTCATAACTTCATGTTGGAGGTATATTCGGGAAGCACAAACCACATCGCCATATTCTCCAACCATGCCTCGACGAATGTGTTGTCTGGGGTACCAAAGAACTCGATAAAATTTGACCTTCTTGAGTTCACATTGAATGCTACTAGTACCAACCAGAGCACGCGGTGGATCCTCAAGGGGTGCCGACGCCTTGGCCTCATCTCTATCTAAACGACTAATCAGTGCCTCAGAAATTCGATAAAAATACCTCATCATACCAACCACATCACCCATCGCTATCTGCTCCTGCCCAACAACCTATTCATCTTCCTGGGGGTTAGACCCCTCAGGCATGGATGCTACTAGAGGCATCACGTCTCCTCCCCTAGAACCCCTTTTTCTACCTCTGTGACGTCCTCTAACCATGATTACCTGCACGAATACAAGTCAACTTAATTAGAAAATTATAATAAAATATCATATCAAAAAAAGTCGTAGTGATCCCAAGTCGCGGGTTGAACCCCACTCTAATACCAAATGTAACGACCCCATCATTACGACTACAAGCGAAGCATAAGTGATTTTTTTTTGTTTTATGTTTTTAGGCAATAAGGCAACGATGAAAACCGTTTAACCACACCACTGATGACGAATGCAAGCACGGAGTCCAGGGAACAGGCTACTATGACACCACACATAAGAACAAGAGCAACTAGGCGAACATGCGTAGAACAACCAGGAGAAACAACTACCCACCCGACACAGACAAGACATGCCTATAAGCTAAGAGACAACATCCCCCTCCCAACACATTGACCTTAACGAACAAGACTAGAACCTCAAGGCACACAAACCAACACATGAATGCATTCAACCCATGCGCCCAAGCCAACATACGATGCTCAACCACACTCACACGGAAGGCACCGAATCTGACCAAGTTATCATTCACTGCTAGCCAATAGGGTGTGCCATGATCCCCTCATCAGGAACCATGTCATCCCCAGATGAGAGGCGCAACAATAACCTTGGCGCAAAAATAATCTAAATGGACCAATACTCAAGACCAACCCACGTGCTAGGAGACCGAAATAGCTGACACAAGACTACACCCACACCCAAGCATCTGGTCAATAGGACTCCGGACGACGATACTCAAAGAAAGAAAACACAACTGTTATGTGAGTTCACCAAGACCCCAATCGTTCATCAAGTCTAAACTCGTAAAAAAATTCCATCTAAATAACATTAAGTAAAATCTAACTCGCATGTCTAAATTATTAATTAGTCATTAATTTACAATCAAATGACATTAAGTATAACCAATTTAGCAAGTATAATTACCATTTGTCCATCATTACCATCTAATTGACAAATCTAATTTAACCAACTAAAACAATAACTATAATTACTATCTAATTAACAATAATTATGATCTAACTAGCATGTCTAATTATGGATTAGTCATTAAGTTACAATCAAAATAACATCAATTATGAATCAGTTCGGAAATCCTTCATTACACTTTATTCAACAATTTCAATCTAAATAACATCAATTACTAATCAATTCAGCAAGTCTTCTTTAATCTATACTAAAACTGAATTGACTAGTCTAATTTTAATTAACTTAAGAACTGTCTAACAAGGAAGTGAGGTTGTCTAATCAATCAAGGCTATCTATTCAAAAATGGAAGGTTGTAATACAAATTAAAGATTGTTGTGCTCAATTTAAGGATGTTTAATCATTAAAGGTTGTTCTAAGCCATTAAATGTTGTCTAGTCAATGAAGGCTATTCTAAACGAAGGTGGTTTAAGGAAGAAGATGTTGTTAAGCATGCTAAAAAAACTGTTGTTCAGATGTCATCCCCTCACACCTGTCAGCTAACACATTTTTTTTAAATGGCATGCACTCAGCAAAAAAAATAAAGGTACATGCCCTTACCATCAACAGGTAAATTTCCATCTCCATTAGGAAAATGAAACATAAGTAAAGTCAAAGGAAGGAGGAATCAACATAGGTTAACCAAAACAACGATTGGCAGTCTGGTCAATTGTAAATGCAGTCCTAACAAAGGCCAACACCAGGTAATAAATGGGCAAACACAGATGTAACCCCATGAAAAATTGGCAGCAACACTTGCCCACAAATTAACATGAAATGCAGTCATCCGCATGGAAAGAGCCTAGCAGTATTTGCAGTTTCTTTTTAAAGGAGAAATCGCCAGGATATTATGAGTGGTGATTGAAAACTCAAGGTTTAAATGAAGTGTAGTAATGATGTCTTCACTAAACTTAACAATCTGCCCAGAACTGTGTTGTTGCAACAGATGCTATCAAGAAAATAAGTAAAAACGATTGCTAAATCATTGAGGGAAAACTTTTAATTCACTGAGATTAAAACATTGAAAATTTCTCTGAGTTTATTTTTCCGATGAGTTTAATGAAACATTTAAAATGTCGAGTTTATCTCATTCACTAAACTCGTTGAGTTCATGACTTCCCAAGTAATTCATTAAGTTAATGGATGAGTCTATACCATCCCAAAAATTTAATTTGTTGAGTTTAATTTTCTCAGGTAAGGTATTACAACAATGATGGTTACAAGTCATAGATGTAAGGTATCACATCACTTTCGTGGGTACAAAACACAAAGTTAAAAATAATCTGGGAAGTAATAAAGATGGAGTCCTAGAAAAAGAAATGTAAACTTAACCAGTGCCGGCATGTTCGAACTCGAACCATACCTAAAGTAAAATCACAGACACATGGGTAATAATCGTTGAGGTGTAACTCATTGGGTAACATGGTGAGGTAGCTTATCAATGCCAAGTGCAATCACAATGAAATCGCAGAGTAAAAACACCCATAAAAGTGAAAAGTAGATCGCAGAGTATTAAACATTTAAATAAAACACAGACCTCAGTAAGAGAAACAGAAGGATCCACTGGGAAAATTCATTGAAATGATAGCAAAGATTCTATTAGACCAAGTGCAGAGAAAATCCCAAGGTTAAGCCCTTAAGGCGTGGAGAAAAAAACAAGTGTAGAGATAAACCAACAAGGACACAAAGAAATCCATGCACAAATGTACTTTTGCTAGAAGGTGCAAGACAAACACAAAGGTAGATGGCTGACAGGAACATCCTTCGTTCATCATCCACGCACATAAAAGAAGGGCATTGAGATCCATAGGTCTATTAATGCCGAAGAAACAACCATAGATCAAGCTCCTGGCCGACTGCTCAGGCATGGATTGATGAGCTAGGGACGAAGTAAAAAATGAACTGAAATCATCATAATCAATAAACCACAGGACATTCAAGACATGCAGGGATCGAGGGCCATGGGAAATCAATCAACATCAAGCTAAGGCTATGGGGAATTTCTAGTCATCAACTAGAACGCTAATACTATCATATTCTTTACCTAATTAAGCATACATAATTGAAAGCATAAATCATACTAACAATCTACCATGCATAAATAAAGGAAACGTATCGTTACCCAATCACCCGCTCTGAGTTGATGTCTCACGCACTCTATGTGACTCATGCTTGCTAACCGATGAGACTTCACTGGTACCTCCTAGCCAATGCTAGAGGTACTCTTCTTCCCCCTTATCCCCACGAGCCACAAAGGGGCCACACACACTATCCAGAGAATCAGCTAGCTCCCAACTCGCCTCGCAAGGCCAAGCTACCACTCCTCACTGAGTTGGGTATCCCAACTCCCACAAGCTATGTCAGTCAAGTATAAATTTATGTAGTGTAGTGTTAGGCATAACAAAAGAGATCCATCACCCTTCTCCTCCCTCCATTATATAGAGTTTCGAGGTCCCTTACCTTCCCAAAATCCCATTTAATTTAATGTTTAATAATTTAATTCAAAAAATCCTCCCCGTACAAGTGTCACCCATCCCCTTCATTCCTCCATAAACTAATTTCATTAATTAATTAATTCCCCTATTTCCGTCACTCACCTAAAGGCACTCCTAGAATCGCTCCTAGGGGTCCCCATATCCCCTTACAAGTTTTAATGACTTTCCCCCTTATTAATTTACTAGTTGAGTTTAAATTAGAAAGTTCTTAAATGCTAGATACCTTACTAAGTTAGACTATCTTCTGTTTCCTTGTGTTTCCCCTTTCTTTTTATGCTTCTCGCTTTTTCCTACTTTCCTAATTATTTTAGATTTCCCTCTTTCCCCTTTTTATTTAAACTCAAAAAGGCATGTGCATAAACTTACCCTTTTTCCCTTTTTCTTTTGAATGAATAAATTTTTAATTAGCATAATATAGTAAAACAATTATTTCCCCTTTTAAAATTTTATCCCAAAAGATTTTTATAAATCAATTTAATTGCTTACCCCCTTCCGGTCACAAGATTAATGAAGATTATCATTATTATTTATTATATGTATATTATTATTATTATTATTATTTAATAAAGAGATAATTTTTTTATCACAAGTATAATTTAGACCTAGACTTTATTTTCCCTCGGTTGGGTGACATTTTATTAGGGGACAAGTTTTAAATCTTCCTTAACACATTCTTCATCCTAAATCCATCTAGGTTTATACAATTATTAAATAACAATGCGACGTGCCATTCAGTATGCAGTAGGTGCTCCAAGGGTGCCACTCGCCTCTTGACTGACTTGGTAGACATAAAAAACCCCTGGAGTCAATACTTCGCCAGGTGATCTTGTGGGAGACTAATGGCCTCTAAGGAATAAGGTTTGTGCCTTATTGCGTGCCCCTTTGAATCATCGTGAGTGACTATCCCAGTCTTCCCTCATGGCATCATGGGTCCTCTCGAACTAGGTAATCGTTAACCTACATTTCGAGCCACGACAAGAGTGCTAGTAGGTTGTGGCAGGGCTTCTATCCACACCTCTCCCTCAACATCTCTGGTAGTCCGACATGACCCCTCTACTCCACATGTGATTCTGGTCGACAAGCTATCGTTAGCCTGCATCATCAATGAATTATGTCATAAATATATCCATAATCATATCATCTAATCATATGCACTAATATCACATATAAAACAATCAAACCTCAATAGTTCACTCCTCGACTTGATCCGGAGTCCAAGGGGTTCCTTCGATTCCTCTGCATCCTCAAGTTCCAAAATCCTGCACACCCATTAAAATCGAGTCAATAGAACATGTCTATGTCAATGTAGCAAAACAACATGTCATTAGCCCATAACGCCTCATAATCCAAATCAAATGTTTAAAAGTATAATAATCTAGATCACTTGCGAGCAAGTGTCATCAAAGAATAAGTTTGCTCAGTGTGCGCAAGAGCGGGATGTTACATTTTTCTTATGTGTGTTTGTGCACATGTGTGTTATATTTCAAGTTTATAATTCTATATTACTATCATCGATTATTTTTTCATAGAAATATTTGTGTTTTTTCAAAGAAAATGTTGCATATGAAGTAGGTGCATCATTAGAAAATGGTTCCACAAGTTTATATGTTAACTTTATACTATGTAATTTTATATTACTATTAGTTCCTCATACAAGATGTCAAGGAAGACATTAAGGATGGAGTAGTTGCATAGTTAGATAATGGATGTATGTCATTCTAGGGGGACTCTCACCATTTCAAAATCTGATTTTGTGATTAATATATTTGATTTATTATGGATATTATGATAGTCATTTGATTGGTGTATAAATGATATGGGAATATGTCAAGATGTGATAGAATTTGGTTGCATGTGAGTTGGCGACCATGGAAAGGTATCAATGTATTGAGGAAAAAACTTTTTATTTGGTTTTGATTATATTTAACTAATGATTTAACTAATTTTATTAGTGTTTTAATGATTTCTCTAATTACATTAGTTGGACATTTTCACAAACAAAATTTGAAGACAATGAGAGCCCAATGACCTAAACTCAGACATTTTCACAAACAAACTTTGAATACAATGAGAGCCCAATGATCTAAACTCTTCTTGACATAATATTATTGGAAAATGATGCATTATGTGAGGGACTATATGCCAATGTCTTATGATATCATTAAATATGCTTAGAGGATCGAAAGCCTTAATAATATTTGATTAATATGGTTGACAAAGTTTTTGGTATACAAATTTCTTATAAATCATTTACATCTCACAATTGTTATGTAAAGTTGTCATTTATAACAATTAATTCCTTTTTTTATGAAATACTCATCTATAATTAAAAAAAACAAAACAAAAAAGAAATACTTATTGTTGATGAAATTTTTCGTAAATCATTTGTAAGTAAACTCGCTTCTACTCTAGCATTTATAATGACATAAAATGATAATGTTATTTATTTATTTTGTAGGACAATAAGAAACCTTTAAAAAAGTAATCACATTGGGTTCGAATCCACGACCACAAAGTTGAGAGCTAGATGGGCTATGCTCTATGTATTAAGAACATGAGTCGACCTAATGGTTAAGAACATGTGGGCCTAATGGTTAACAACATGTATTTCATCCTAAGAGGTCACAAGTTCAAATCCATAGGGGGGTAGGGTATGTATACCTCCGTAGACTTTACCAGTCAAATCACTGGGTGGAGGGGGCCCCTTGTCCCACAAACAAGAGGGTCTTATACACCAATTTGGTGTCTGGCTTGGCTGTGACCTTAAAAATAGATTATTATTATTATTATTATTATTTATTGAATGTTATGTAATGGAGTTGTTTTATAGATTAAAATACAATGAAATGAATATATTTGATTTCTTTCATTTATTAGTGAGAGTTCCACATTGTAGCTTCAGAGAACTCGTACAATTCATGGTAATCACATTGTTCTCATTTCTAAGTTTTTTAATTCAAATAATTATTTTGAATTTTGAAGTTTTGGGATTCATATAAAGTTTTAAAAATATTATGATTTTATTTTATTCTTATAAATAAATACATTCGAATTTATATTGAGAATATAATATATACGAAGATTCTAGACAACAAAAAAAAATCTTTATAGATAAAAATAATATAAAGATGAAAAGAAAACAAATTTTAATGGTATCATCCAATAATTCATGATGGATGACACTTTGTAAAAATAATTACCAACTAGAAAAATAATCATAACTAGGCAATCTCTAATATAAAAAACCGTTTATAAATAAAGTAAGACATAGGTAATGGAATTAGTGTGAAATGAATGACCAAATTTGTTATGAAGATTTGAGCTCTATGGAACTTTACCGAACTTTACCATCTTCATAAGCCAAAGAAAATTCATATTCAACACCAATCACCTTATCAAATATTGACACTTTAAAAATAAAAATAAAAACTCTAAACCAAGAATAATTGCATATACCATCATTTTAAGTTACTCTACCAATAATGCATACCTTGTGACAATATTTTCTATTATTCGTTACAAACATTTTTTGGATGAGCAATATGAAGCACATTGCCCATTTTTCATATCTCCATTGTGATTAAAATTCAATTAATATATTTTTTTACAATTCCCATGTTAACATAATGATACCTTCACTATTGAGAATATATATTTTTTGAACTCAAGGGTTGAATGATTGGAATTTAAGAATGATTGAATTTGCAAGTCAATGTTTTATTTTTTATTTTTTTTTGTTTTTATGAACAAGTTATTTCAATAAGAGTTGATCTCTCCAGATTTAGATTAAGATTTTTGAAATGGATTTTTCTTTCAATTATTGTTTTGTTTCAATTATTGTTTTGTTAGTATTATTGTTTTGTTGGTATTGAGGTTGGAAACATGTATCCCTAATAAACTATAGAAATTAGATTCTACCTAAATATGCCTTTGTATGAATCCATCAAGGTTTTGGAAACTTAGGTGAATACATACCTTATGTACATAACCATACGATTTTGTAAACTTAGGTGAATACGTACCTTATAACAATATTTTCTATTATTAGTTACAAACATTTTTTTGATGAGCAATAGGAAGCAACAAGCACATTGTCCATTTTTCATATCTCCATTGTGATTAAAATTCGATGAATATATTTTATTTACAATTACCATGTTAACATAATGATACCTTCACTATTGAGAATATTTAATTTTTTGAACTCAAGGGTTGAATGATTGGAATCTAAGAATGATTGAATTTGCATGTCAATGTTTTTTATTTTATGAATAAGTGATTTCAGTAAAGGTCTACCTCTCAATAAGATTTTTGAAATGGATTTGTTCTTCAATTATTTTGTGGTTGGTACTGAGTTAGGAAACATGTATCCCTAATAAAATATAGAAATTATATGCTAGCTACATCTCTTCCTAATAGTTCTCCAATGTAACAAAAAAATATGGTGAACAAACCCTAAAATCCATATCAAACAATGTCTTAGTTTATGAAAAGTATCCACTTGGTGTTTAGAATCTGAATCACTTATTAGCAACATCAGATTGTTATCTAAAGTTTGAGGTTTTTGAGGTTGGAATGTGTGAGTGTTGATCTAACTTGGGTCAAAATATTAGATTCGATTACTTTATTTATTTTTTTATTTGGAG
>SNQJ01S0024069.1:316643-327044 GCA_010110895.2 Picea sitchensis
TTCATATCAACGAGGTGTGTTGATGGAGGAAGATCAAAAATTCATTCTAGTCATTGGGTGAATTGAGGTATTCTTGCCACATAACCTAGTTGAGGCCAAAGCATGTGTTGCAGATGCAACAACAGAAGAAAGAGAACCAACAATGACTGTCATAGAGGAGGAAAGGTACCAGACACTGATGTTTGTCCCAACAAAAAAAGAGGAGCACACAATTGAGTTGCTCACTCCATGGGAGAAGGACTTGGATATGCTGGAGGATTGGATGAACAATCTAGAACCAATAGATCACTTCCATGAGTAGAAATTCATGTAGATTTTGGTAGAAGGGAATTCGACATAATTGCTCGAAACTTTTGGCCAGGAAGCTGAATAGATGATGAATGCAACGTAGAGGACTGCAAGCGAAGATGAATCAAAATTCTAGTCTGGGGAGAAGTTGGAGTTGAACCAGCACAAGAAGAACTGGCAGAATCAAATATGTCAGAAGAGGAAGAAGCTGAGCAACAACTTAGTGATGATACTGCAGAATTGGAATCTGTAGCAGGGTGGCCAACTAGTTCCACAGAAGAAGAAAAAAACAGGGGGGATCAAGTTGATCTACCCATTTTCGGGGAAGCAGTGCAGCTGAGGAGACTTCATAAAGAGAACCAGCCCATAGAGTAGCTGGAAGAGGTGATTAAAGAAATCAAGAGGTTGATGTTGAAGGCAGCAGTAGAAAATGTCAGTAGGAGGAAGATGAACAGGAGGAAGCCTACAAGAGCAGCATGGAGGAAGCAGCAACAGTAGCAGTGAGGCAGTGGAGAAGATGGACAACTCCAAAGAACAGTTTTGGATCCAGGTGGATTTCAACAGAGCTGGGAAGATCATGAGAAGGAGCTCATTAATTTTTCACAGCAGTGGAGTATGATGCAAGAGCATCGCTCCAACCTAGAAACACACCAACTAGATAGCACATACAATGCACTTTCAAGGAAGGGAGACGCGCCAACCCTTTCATTTTAAATTTTAAATTGTAATTAAATGCTTGTAAGGTTGAAAGAGTCGTGGCATGCCTTTGATAAAACTATATATAGAGTTGCCTTTAATGGTTGATAGGATGATAAGATCTATATCCAATTTGGACTAGACAACCATTGATTGTAATTCAATGTAATTAATGAGAGTAGGTAGCTTGGAGGGAAAGGCTCGAGGAGACCCTATTTTGTAAAAATATCTTTGTATCTAGATTCATTAGGAGATGAGATTACAAAAAGAAGAGGAGATTATAAAAGAAGAGAAGAAAGAGAGAGTCGACACTCTGTTGCAGTCTAAGCTTACCCATATTATAATCAAACGTTCATATTAATACAAAGAGCAATTTTTCATGCATGAGATTCTTTGTGTGTTTATGAATGAATGTCTTTTATGTGCGTATGAGTGTATGTTGTAGATGTATGTTAGATTCCATTTGCAGGGATAGATATAATTTTATGTCTGTGAGAGTTCTTTGATTTCAGTCTAGGTTCTTTGTGGCTCAATGAAAGGGGTTGCATGACAGAGTGTTGAGGACTCTGTGAGCCATTGCAGAGAGTGCACATTTGAGTTCTTTGTTGAATTCGGGAAATAACGTGGCAGGAGGGCGCACCAGAGAAGTCATAGACTCAGGAAGAAGCCTCAGAGTTATTGAACACTCTGGAGGTGAAGACTGTGCAGAGGAAGGAACAGAGAGACAAAATCATCGAGGATTCTGTGAAGTTATGCCAGGAGGGTATCGAACGAGTGCAAAGAGTGCACATGAAGAACTTTATTTCAAGTTCAGAGATATGGGAAGTGTTGGAGGAAGACACTTACATAGTTGTTTAATACTCTATAGGCTCAGTAAGGCGTGCTTGATCAGGAGGTTTCCAGGAGGGCACCAAATTTACTTTTGAAGGGAAAGACAATGCTCGAGTCCCTTATAGATCTGAGAAAGAAAAATCTTAGAAGGAATAGTGCCTTTGCACAGCAAGTTCCAACAGAAAGGAGTAGCAGGCCAAGACACTTCAAATTCCAAGCCACAGACAAGCTCAGGAAGGATAACACAACAACATGTAAGGATCTTGCAAGGAGTTGTAGAATTCGAGAAACCCTTTGAGGTTTCAGAGTGAGGAAAGCTCAGGAGGAATAGAACGAAGTTGTGCGCAGAGCGCAAGGATTATGCTAGGGTTGAGGCCGAATTCCATTGCCAAATATCAGGAGAGAAAATGTCTTTGGAGCGCAGGTGAGACTCAAGACATCAGGCTCACAGAAGAAGAATCAAAGGCCACAACCTTTGAAACATTGGAAATCTTCCAAGTCAGGGAGAAATTCAAAGCTCAGGAGGAGGAGCATCAATAACCATTGGATCAGTTGTAAAGGAGGAAATCTAGACCATTGAAACCCACATCCAGACACCCATCATAGTGTGCAGGAGGAATCAGATCTCAGCCATAGGATCTGGGAGCATATGGAGCAACAACCATTGGATCCAAGGAACGTGCACAAGGTTTAACCCCATTGGAGTTGCACAGGAGAGTGTATATCGTGAAACATGAAGTCTAGAAATCATCGAGACCATCCATCGTCAGAGGAAAGGTGGTAGCAAATCAACATTTCACTGACTCGCAGGAGGAAAAGGTCAAAGGGGAGAATTCTAAGAACTCGCGAAACTTGAATTCACAACTTGATCGTTGTCGTCAATCGAGGATAATGCATGGACCGTTGATGGTCCAGAAATAATTTTAGGATGTCGGGGATCGGGAGTAGGGAGGCGAGTAAACCTCCAACTTCACGAAACGTGAAGTCCCTATACGCGAAAAGGAGATCCGATTCATCGCATCGAGGAAGGATCTGAGCCATCAGATCTGAAGCATCAGGAGTTTAGACCTTGGGAGATTGAAGGTGAATCACATAGGGAGTTCCTGATACGTGAAATACTGACGTGCTCAGAGGTTTGGCCCTAGTTCATAATGAGGGGTCATATGGAAAGAGGATAAGGGAGGACCTAGATAGTTCTAATCCCTGTCGTGATTTCAGATATTGGAGGAGTCGGGGTGACTCGTAGCAGAAGTCCCAAAATCATGAAACATGAAACGCCTTTCGAGAGGCGTGCGGTCATCGCCCGTGGTCGCAAGAGAGAATCTTGTGCCTGATGCTTGTTCGCGCATGCCAACTTTATAAAGGACATGTAGATAATTATTTCATGGTGTTTCTAGAAGGGACCCGAAATATTTTATTCAACTCAGAGATTTAGAATGATCCAGTGACTGGGAGGCCAGTGGACCCTGCCGAGGTAGGGGGTCTGCGGAAAAATACTACTTATAAATTCCATGTTGAACATATAAATAATTACACATCTCCCTTATAAATTTTTATAAAATAGATTAGTAAATTGATTTATATATATTTATAACATAAACTGGTAACCCATCGAACTAAAAACAAATATGGAATATGACATATACCATAAGTGGTACATATATAAGAGGATAAAAACGATACATCAAATTCTAAATCCTACAAAACAATAATCTCTAGTACAGTAATAAACTCCATGGATGACCCTCAATCATGAGAATCCGTCAACGAAAAATCAAACTTTATCAATTTGCATATATGCGTGCTTAGTTTATGTTTGGCGATTCCATGGAAATCTGCCTTCTTTTTCTTTAGATGGCTTGGAATCATGTTTGTTGGAGACATTTGGTTCCTTATTTTGTCTTCATATGGTTCGGATTCATCTTTTGTCTTCATATTGTTGGGATTCATTTGGATGCATCATCATTGGTCTTTTTTCTTTGTTCATTGTACACAATCTTCATGTTATCTTGTTGTTTTGAGTGTGTTGCTTTATGTTTACATGCTTCCCTTCATCGTAAATTATCTTGTGTTTTTATGTCTTACTCCTAACCATAAAACCATTATGATTTTTGGATCACCCTTAATCATTACAAATATTAATTGGTTTCTAGTTGACCATGAAATTCCATCTATCATAAGAAGTACATTTAGCTTACCATGAACCTTGCACTACAAAGTGGTTTTAAGAGAACCACACAATTGTCAACATAACATGTGATTTTCAATGAAACGATTTACAATACACACACTCACTAAGAATTTATTCACTATGTGATTCATACTTGAAATTTCTTTTGTTAGATTTGGTAGCTCGAAGGTACTTTTGCATTGGCAGGGCCCAACGTGCAGAAGTGACCGAGCACATTTCCCCCTAATGACCTTATTTTTATAAAGTGATTTTATGAAGTTGAGCCTTTTATATTTTAATGTGTAAAGTGACTTTATGAGGGTGTGGTTTAGTTAAGTGACTTAATTGATGTCAACATACGATTAAGTCATGACTGTTGATTGCACGAGGGAAATATTAGATCTTGACAATTAATATCATTGGAAGACCAAGGGTTAGGGTAGTTACACTTTGAAAATGCATAAAGACAACTCTAGTGGAGAAGTGGGGTGCACACTTTGAGGAGACATTGAATTGATTTTCCCCTTGTGAGCTTTTCCAGGTTCATTTCCCGGAATTTATAGTGTCTTATGGTGTGAACTTCCTTTTGTTCATTATTATTTCTATTGCTATTTTAGTTTCATATCTATGTCATTTAGTATTTCTGCTCATAAAGTACAGTTCAGTGTTGAGTTTCCTACTTTATTGTTGAATCTTTATAGGAGGTTGAAATCTATTTATGACATAGTTTATATCTGGGCTATAATTTCTTACAGCTTGCTCGTTCATTTTGTACTTGCAAAAAAAAGATCATTGATATCCATATAAAAATAAATCCAAGAACGGAGATACATGGATAACATCTATTGTACTTGTTGATTCTCTAGGAATGTTTTTCACCTACATCGTTCATAAACATGTTATACTCCCCCTTAATCATAACATGGTACCAACCATATCACATTATAATATTACCTCACACATTCTCCCATTAGTTGAAGATTCAACTTCTCCAATTCAACATCAATCTAGCATTTGAGTACACCTACACCCTCATACCTATATAAGTGGTTTACTCCAAAACTTGATGCCACATCCTCTCTATGCATAATATGGATACACTCTACATGATAACATGTGATACCACACTAATTCATGTATCCCTAAATAACATGGCTTACAAAATACATGGGAAAATCATCTTGCCTATGGCTAAGATTTACAACTTGAATGAAAGAATTTGGTGTGTCAGGTACAATCAATCATGCACCCCCTTCTTCTCAGAAAACACATAAGAATAATTACATCATTTCAATTCATCTATAATAAGAATTCAAAATTATTTACAACATTGAGGCTAACACCACTTGTTGGCACCAATCATATGCCCGAAAAGTATTTTATCATTTCTTAATTAGTGAATTTGAACAAAATGACCAAGTTCATTCTCGTATTTTTCATCATTTCTCTATTGACCAAGACATTCTTGTATATTTATGACCCCTTGACACCTTTAAAGGAGCTCCACATATTTTGAATGTAATAACCACCCAAGCCATAAAACAAAATAACCATACTTGTCAAATCAAGCCCAAATGCATTGACCAAATTAAAATAGATTACTTGTCTTTCCTAAATGCAATGATATGTATACTAAATTGTGTGGACTAATGTACTTGATGGGTGTCTTCATTTTCATCTTCAACATCTTTGTTAGATGATCATATTAGATCTCTATGCTTTACTCATCATTTGTTAGAGTTTCTAATTCTAACAAAATAACTACATTTCCTTATTAATTTATCTAGGCTCATTACATTTATTGGAGATTCCAACACATAAAACAAAGAAACTCTAAACATTGCCCAAACTTCAAAGACATTTTTACCATCTACCGATAAATATCATAGTGACCAATAGGTTGGCCATTAGCCATCAAACCAAAAACATATTGCAGAGCCATTCAACTCCCAATCAAAGGCCAAATTCATCCCATACATTAAAAACAATGTATACATTTTCTCACTATGACTACGAGCAATTTGTCTTCTCATCTCTTCAAAAGAAGAGCTCCATTATAACATGGGGAATTTATTTTATTTGTCACACCAAAATAACACCATGTAGATACTTCTTCATTACCTTCTTCTATGTGCCAATGTTTCTCATATCCTTTCTGTTATCACTGAAATTTCGTCCACACATGGTTACAAGAACCCAGCATCGTCAAACAGTGATGAAGTCATCCATGGACCTGAATTAATACCACAGCATTCAAAAAGGTCAAAAAACTATACAAAGTAGTGAAAAAATGAAGAGCGCTATGCAGACATTGGGCGCGCATGCGCATGCGCGAAACAGGAACGCAGAAATCGTGCACAGGCGCACGATGCGCGACTGTTATCGCAAAAAGCCACGCACCTGCTAAACGACACATTTATGAGAGTGGTTGGCCTCCCACCCACTTATGGTTCAGCTCCCAAGCCGATTTGACCCTCAAATATGGACTGGATCTGACTGGTGGGCTGGTCAAAGACCTAGGAATGCCCTAAATGGCCTCTTTTCACACTACAAAGCAGTTAAACACTAACCCAAAGCAATGCTATAAAAATCCATGGATGCACCTCATTTTTTCAAGGAATTCAAGGTAATGTTATGCTACCTCTATTGTATTGAGGACTCCATCCTCGTCAAGAGCATATTGGCACCATTACATTGGACCATGCACCTCACCATTGAGTGGATTTATGAAGAGTTCTTTCATCATCATCTTCCATTTTTCTTTGTTGTAAGAAGAGCTAGCTAGTGGGGGTCCAAGAGCCCTCCCTTGGAGGAAGAAGGGACTCATAGTCCCCTTTCTTCTTGGTGCATTTTTTTCACTAATAGATCAGCCTCAACATTGGTGACATGGGTCTTATGGTTCTTTTTGTTTCTATGTCCCTATGCTCATGAATTTAGTTTTTATTGCATTTCTTAGTTTAATTCTTAGTTGTAGTCTTTTGTTTTCTTTCCCTAACTCTTTTCCTTACAGTTGTCCTGCTTAGCAGACCCAACTGAGCTTGCAAGCACATTTATTTTGCTCACCAAGGTGACGAAAGAGGCGCTATTTTTCTCACCTCTATTTATGTCGAGTGAACCCTCACCATCTCCTAACAATGTTCCCCCTGCTTCTCCATTAGGGGGAAACCACACGACCACTATCACCGAGATCACTCCTCATGACCCCTTGTATTCCCGTCACTTTCAATGCGACGAAGAAATACTCAAAGAGTTAAACCACCCAGACTCTCCCTTGGATACGCTACACCATCGCGCACTCTTCTCTCCACAGGAAGCCTCCATGCCTCCTCACCAAAACCCCATTTACGCGGTCGAAACCAAGGATTTTATCCCATCAGGGCCTATCGACTGGTTCAAAAATCCCATTCCCGCCCCTGATGCTTTTGAAGAAGGCAACATGGCCAACATTTCCCCCACCATTAAAATCGACATTTCCATTAAAAATGGAAGCATCGAGGAAATCACCATTGGAGCTGCTTGCACTCCTCAGGAAATAACCACATATAAATCCCTCTTCCAAGAATATAGGGATATTTTCGCCTGGTCATACACATAAATGCCTGGCCTCGATCCCTCTATTGTCGAACATCGCATCCACACCTAGCCTGACATTACACCAGTTCGACAAAAAAAGTGACCACTACATCCATCCAAAGCCACGGCTATCAAAGCCGAAATTAACAAGTTACGCACTGCTGGGTTAATTTACCCCATCGCCTATACCTCATGGGTTTCCAACCTTGTACCTGTTAACAAAAAATAGGGAACTATCCACATTTGCACTGACTTTCTTGATCTCAATCACACATGTCCCAAAGACAACTTTTCAATGCCTTTCATCGATCAAATCATCGATGACTGCGCCGGCCACGAGGCTCTCTCCTTTATGGATGGATTTTCCGGTTATAATCAAATTCAAATTCACCCCGCCGATCAGTATAAAACCGCATTTACTACCCCTTGGGGTACTTTTGCATATCGTGTCATGCCTTTCGGCTTAAAGAATGCCGGTGCAACTTTCCAGTGGGCTATGGCATACATATTTCACGATCTGGCCCACATCATCCTCGCCTACTTGGATGACCTCACAGCTTGATCCAAGAAACGCACCCAGCATCTCGATGATTTATGAATCATCTTTCAATGGTGTCTTTAGTACAACATCCGCTTGAATCCTCTAAAGTGTGTGTTCTGTGTCACCGCGGGGCGCCTCCTTGGTTTTATTGTTTCCCAACGTGGTATTACCGTCAACCCCCTCAAAGTCCAAGCTATCACCGAAATTCCACCTCCCCAGGATTTACGACAACTTCAGAGCCTACAGGGAAAAGCTAACTTTCTTAGATGCTTTGTCCCAGATTATGCCATACGTGCACACAGTTTCCTTCGCTTACTACGTCACGACATCCCTTCTCACTGGGACGACCATGCCCAAAAATCATTTGACTATCTTACAACAACACTTTCAAATGCACCTTTACTTAGTGCACCTGACTACAATCGCGACTATATCCTTTATGTATCAGCATCAGCTGTATTAGTAGCCGGCATCCTTGTCCAACTAGGTGATGACAATCATGAACATGTCATTTATTACGTTAGTAAAAACCTCTCAAGGCCACCTTTGAAGTATAAACACGAAGAGAAACTTTCTCTTGCAGTCATCCTCGCAGTCCAAAAATTGCGCCACTACATCCTGCTTCGCACAACAAAGGTCGTCGCAGATTCCAACCCTATGCAGTACTTGCTCAGTTGTCGGCAAGTTAACGACAAATTTTCTCGATGGATCGTTATCCTTCAAGAGTACGACCTTGAGTTTGCAACACCTAAGAGTAATAAGGCCCTCGTTCTCGCCGAACTTGTCACGGCCCTCCCCTCTGACACCACCAGTGCCCCCATCAACACCAAATTTCCCGACGAACATCTCTTTTACATCACTTCGGATGATCCTTGGTATGGTGACCTCCTCCTCTATCTGCACACTAAGAAGTTCAATAACCACCTTTCACGCGATGATCGTCATCGTATTCACCATCAGCCCCCCCGCTACCTCCTCATCGGAGACATCCTATATCGGCGGGGCGTCGACACCATTCTTCGTCGATGCCTAACTATTGACGAGGCCGATAGAGTCTTAAATGACTGCCACAACACCGCATGTGGGGGCCATATTTCGGGCATATCCACTGCTCAAAAGATTATCCGAGATGGCTACTTTTGGCCTACCTTGTTTCATGATTGCATTCATGCCGTGAAACGATGTGAGCAATGTCAGCTCTACACCAACAAAACTCAAGCTCCCCCCGCTCTTCTCCACCCTGTCATTACCGCCGAACCTTTTTGTAAATGGGGTATCGAATTCATGACTTGTAATCCCCCCTCCAGCAATGGTCACAAATACATCGTTGTCACCGTTTATTACTTCACCAAATGGGCAGAAGCTATGCCCACTTTCAACAACACCACTGACACTGCAGCACGTTTTTTCTTTAACCACGTCATATCCCACTTTGGAGTACCCCTCCAACTCGTTTCCGATCATGGGAAACACTTCGAGAATGAGATCTTCATCTAAATCTCATCTCGGTTAGGCTTCTCTCACGAGTTTGCCTCACCATATTACCCTTAGTCTAATGGACATGTCAAAGCAGTTAACAAAGTCCTCTAGACCATGTTACAACACATGGTTAATAAACATAAAACCAATTGGAATCAAATGTTATTTTCCGTGTTATGGGCTTACCGAACGGCTGTGAAAACCACTACTGGTTTCACACCATTTCATTTAGTCCATGGGGTTGAGTCCACTCTTCCCATCGAGTGTGAAATTCCCACCTTACGCATCGCAATTGAGCTATTACCCAACACTGCTCCAATGGAGCAGCGCTTTCTGAACTTGGAGTCTCTAGATGAAGATCGTCGATCTTCCTTATAGAACAACGAGGCAGCTAAAAAACGATCCAAGGCTACCTTTGATCACCATGTNTACAGTGCACGGTTAATAAACATAAGATCAATTGGCATCATATGTTATTTTCTGTGCTATGGGCTTACCGTACGGATGTGAAAACAGCTATTGGTTTCACACCATTTCATCTAGTCCATGGGGTCGAGGCCACTCTTCCCATCGAGTGTGTAATTCCCACCTTATGCACTGCAATTGAGCTATTACCTGACATTGCTCCAATGGAGCAGCGCTTGTTGAACTTAGAGTCTCTGGATGAAGATCGTCGATCTTCATTACAGAACAATGAGGTAGCTAAAAAATGATCAAAGGATACCTTTGATCGACATGTCAACCTTCGATCATTTCGTGAAGGCGACCTCATCCTGGCTTACGATATCGCTCATGATACCTTTGGCCATGGAAAATTCGAGTC
>SNQJ01S0024070.1:7334-19200 GCA_010110895.2 Picea sitchensis
CATTTCAAAGGATGGGATAGCAGTGGATATTGATAAGATAGAAGACATTAGAGAATGGTCAGCACTGAAGAATGTGATAGAGGTAAGATTATTCATGGGTCTTGCAGGCTACTACAGAAGATTTATTGAAAGATTCTCAAAGATGGCACACCCAATCACTTCCTTGCAAAGAAAGGGTGTGAAGTTTCAGTGGACACTGGATTGCGAAAAGAGTTTCCAACACTTGAAACAATTATTGACAAGTGCTCCAATATTAAGGATTGTAGACCCAAATGAAGACTTAATTGTATGCACAGATGCATGTAATGAATCACATGATGGAGTCCTTAATTAAAATGGGTTTGTTATATGTTATGAATCAATGAAGTTGAAGGATCATGAAATAAACTATGCCACTCATGATTTGGAGTTGGCAGCCATAGTGCATGCCTTGAGGAGATGGAGACACTACCTCGTGGGGAAGAGGTTTGAGCTAAGAACAAACCTCAATGGTATGAAATATTTATTTGATCAGCCAAATCTAAATGATAATCAAAGAATATAGTTAGAATTTCTAAGTTAATATGACTTTGATATAAAGCATATCAAGGGGAAAGAGAATAAAGTGGTTGATGCACTCAACAGGAGGGAGCATGAACTACATGCTACAACCATTATCATGTTTCAGAATGATATTAAAAGAAAAATTTTGGAGGCTACAAATGCAGATTTGCAATACAGTGAATTGGTAGCAAAGCCACAACAGGGTAAGATTCCACAAAAGGTGGATAATTATAATTTGTGAATAGATGGAATACTGTTGCACAAGAAATTTTTTTTTTTTCCAAATGTCCAGGACTAGAAATGTATGATTTTGCATGAAATGCATAATGTCCCTTATGCAGGGCACCCTGGATATTAGAAAACCATGGCAGTGGTCAAGAGACATCACTTTTGTCTAGGTATGAAGAGAGAAATTGTTTAATACATCGCTAGATGTATGGAATGCCATAAAGTTAAAGCTGAGCATAGGCACCCAAAAGGGTTGCTGCAACCTTTCCCCCTTCTTGAATGGAAGTGAGAAGTGGTGAAAATGGATTTTATTATGGGATTGTCTAGAAGAGGCAAGCTGCATGATTTGATCATGGTAGTGGTGGACAAGATTACCAAATATGCCCATTTTATTCCACTAAAAACTACTCACAAGGTAGCATATGTTGTTGATATTTTCATGAAGGAAGTGGCACGATTGCACGAAATTCCTAAAACAATTGTGTCTGACAGAGACCCGAAATTCACCTCGAATTTCTGGAAAGGATTGTTCAAAGGATTCAGAATGAATATGAACTTTAGTACAACTTATCATCCTGAGTCTGATGGAAAGACAAAGAGGGTGAACATAGTGATAGAAGACATACTGAGAATGTATGTGATGGAAAAACCATCGAAATGGGATGACTACCTGCACTTGGTAGAATTCACTTACAACAATGGGTATCAGGCACCATTGAATATGAGCCCATTTGAAGCACTTTATGGCAAAAACTGCAATACTCCAGTGAGCTGGGATAATCCAGTTGATAGGACAGTAGTTGGGCCAGAGTTGCTCAAGGAGATGGAGGACCAAATGATAAAAATTAAGCATAATTTAAAAGTTGCCAAAGAGAGGAAGAAAATTTATCCTGATAAGAACAAAACCCACAGAGATTTCAAAGTGGGTGATCATGTTTTCCTGAAGGTGAAATCTAATAGGAGTTCCCTGAAGCTGGGAAGCTGTGCCAAGTTGGTAGCCAGATTTTATGGGCCATTTGAAATCCTAGAGAGGATTGGTCCAGTTGCTTATATGATTCCATTGCCTACATCTATGTTTCTTCATAATGTATTCCATGTATCCTTTCTAAAGAAATATATACATGATGCTAATCATGTTATTGCTTGGAATGTGATTCAGGTGGAGCAAGAAGGCACTTTTCAAGTGCATCCGATGCAAATTTTGGACTGGAAAATCAAGTAGCTCCAGAATCGATTCATAGGGTTTGTAAAGGTCTAATGGACCTGGTATGGTTCTGAGGATGCTACTTGGGAGGATGAGGATGAAATGCGGACAGAATACCCACATCTTTTGAGGATTTTTGAAAATTTTGTTGTATATGGGTATATGATGCACTGAGGATAGTGCATAAATAAGGGGAGGGGATTGTAATACCCTCGGATGAACCCAATTGTAAATGTAATGTAAGTGTACTTAATATAGTGAGTTGTTTTGACATCATTTTTTAATCCACCTTTCATGGCATAGTGCGCGCATATACTGCGCAGTAAAATGATGTACTGTGCACATTTCCAGATACCGTGCATAGTAACTAAAGTGCGCATAGTATGGAGGTCAGCAAGACTTGTGTATATGATATGTGTTATAGGCTGGTGATCCAGTTATTATAAGCTAGGATGCTTATGTTTTGGAATTAGGCCAGAGCACCTAGATGTTAAAGGCCAGTGCGCCTATTTTGTGTATGTCTCATGATTAATATAAAATGCATCGTTATGCGTAGATTGACCACAATAAAAGAGATGGGGGACTAAACTTCACCAGTTAGGGAAAGGGAGGGCCAAAATTTAAGGGAAAGGGCTAAGCTAGAGAGCTTAAGACAAAAAGGAATATTATATTAATATTTCTTAAAACATAAAGTATAGATAATTATTTTATCCTAAGTTCTAAAGTTGGGGACAAGTGGACCAAAGTAACTTCCAACATGACAAGTGTCAAGTTGGGGACATGCATACATGTCATGGGGACTTAGTTCATTTTCACACTTTTTTCTCCATCATTCTTACGATCATCTCTCCCATGATTCCTTCCATCATTCAATCATCTAGTCAATGATTCCATGACCATTTCACTCATGCGGTCAGTTATCCTTCAGACATTCATTTCAGTGTATCTCAGCATGTTTCCATAACCATTTCCTATTGGTGTACCTGGTTAGCTTGGGAGTAGGATTGAAGAAGCGGGTTGTTATGCCCGTGGTAAATTGAAGAGGTGGGTTGTCAGGCCCATGAGAAATTCTCTGAACGAGAGAATTCCTAGGAATTGATTTATTGAAGGTGCTAAACTGCAGCTATAGTGCTCTGAGACTTCTTTTCTGGCCTATTGCTGAAGCCCTGCAAGGGAAGTGGGCCAGTCGAAGGACTGTTGAGAAAAGAAGGGGCACACTTCCTTAGGTGGTACATGCATGTGGGGAATGAGAAGTTGTAGGCTATTAGTTGAGTGAGCACCTAAGACAGAGTCTTTCCTGTTGTCTATGAGCCTTTAGCCTGGATAGAAATTCCTTTACCCGGGTGGAGTTTAGTCCCAGCTCAGGGGTGACTCACTGTTGAGAGTGATGAACTGTTTATTCTAAGGCTGGGAGGTTCATGGACGGTCTGCACACAACTGGTGACAATATTTCCAAGACAAGTACCAATCATATGATAAATTTACATGTTTCATTATTATTTACGTGCTTATGTTATGGTTTATCATATGTGTGCTTATAACTATCTATATGTTTATGGGTATTTTACTGTATATGCTGCATGTATGTGTTTACTGTTATTTCTGTATGAAATCGTATATTTACAGAATGTAATTGTTTGTTTACGTTTATATGTAAATCTTCCACAAGATTGTTGTATGTATATGTTATAATTGCATGCAGTTTGAAGAGAAAATTTATATGGCATAGCTCAGTTGAATACTGGGTATGTTATAGTATGTTCCGAAGTGAGAGAATTAAAGTTTTCCCTCATGTAGCGTGGCCCGGCCATGGGTGGCCGGGGACGTTACACCAAGAATCGTGTATTGGTTTACAGTCTCTTTTGCTCAGTTCTTGAAGATCTTGATGTTGATGAGTTTAATAAAATTTTGGGACATTGTGCATATGGGAATGATAAATGTTTTCTCCTTCTCATAATATAGCTTTCATCAAAGTGAAATGTTTCCATTCTTATTTCTTTGCATTGTTTAGAGTTGGTCAAAAAACCATATTGTCCATGTCATTTTCCTTTTGAGTAACAACAACCTTAAAAATTAAACGCTTATAAAAATTGATTAGACATTTTGGTATTTTCTGGTAGCAAACCTACATCAAATTAGTTGTAGGGATCTGGAATAGGTGTGGAAGATAACTTTCCAAAGCTACAAACAAATATAGAATATTGCATTAGGGAGTGGTGAAATCCACTTGCTACATTTTTTCCTGGGAAGCCCTTCTCACAAAAGGGTCAAACCTGAGGTCGCATTGAGACTGGCAGAGTTACTCACCCTGCTTTGTTGGTCTTGGTGTAGATATTGTGTGTATTACAGGGGTCGTTTGAAGGTATACCCACAATGATGAGTGGAATCCTTTCAAGTTTATTTTGAGCTAGATACCCTACCTTTGCATGTGGATCAGACTGTCAATTGTTTCCCCATACATCACGGTAATAATTGGTAACCTTAGTGGCCTATATATTTAGGGTCTTTACACAAGATGAATGTGGAGGGGCAAGTCTTCACGGTACCTAGAATTGATGTTGGCCAAACTCACTCGGGCTCCTTGGAGTGTATACCCACGATTATGTGTGGGAGCTTGCACCAAGGCGTAAGTCCGTTAATCAGGTCGTCAACGTAAATTTTCCACCTTCTCCATCTCATCCCTTTCTTACTTTGTCCTCGTGAAATTGGATTCCATCACCAACTAGTGTGCTCATTGTGAGAAATTTTTGTTTGCTTGCTTGTTTACTAGATTTTTAGCGTGTGTTGTTTGTTTTCCCTAGTGGACTCTATGTTGGATTTTTGTTTTTAATGGCATCAATTCCCGGAATGAACAATGAAGGAACCTCTATTTCAGGGGAACCTTCTGTTTTTACTTCTTACATAAACATTGGTCCTCCTCACATCGCTACTTTGATCCTTCCAGGTCTCAAAATTGGATTACCAGTATGGTTGTTTTCCACTCAGGTAGTCCTGAATGCAGTTAATGCTTCATTTGTAAGAACTTCCTCCCAATATCATCAACCTCACATCAATCCTTCACCTTCTTCACCAGTAAGATCTTCTTCTCCTTCTTCACTTGCAAGGTATTCTTCCATTTCATCTTCTTCGTCTAGTGAAATCTCTAAATCTAGTAACTCGGTGGATAAGAAGAAGAAGAAGAAAAATAAACAAGGGTCCAAAATTCCAACCACTGTCGAACATGTTGGAAAGAAACCAGTTACTGTTAATTGTGCTAGGATTGTTGATGATGCCAAGATCATCCAAACAACCCGTAAGCCCAAGTACCCTTGTAGGCTTTGTAAGGGTAGCCATCTTCTTAAGGATTTCCATGGTATATCCAAGGTTATAGAAGCATGGTCTACACAACCTCTCCAATGCATGTCGTCAACCTCTGAACAACATGTTGTTGACCTCCCGTCAACTAGTCAAGATATAGTTGGGAAGAAGAAAAGAAAATTCAAGTTACTATGTACGTTATGGAAAGGGAGTCATCTAACTAATATTTTCCCTTGTATGGACAAAGCCTCGAAATTACTGGAATACATGACTATTTCACAGCCCCAACTTCCAACTACTTATTGCAAACTTACCCTCGACCCACCTGTAGTTGATGGAATGATTGATCTGGCCCCTTCATTGGTCAGTTCGGTTGATCATGTAGTCAATATGGTCACGTCCTTAGTTGAACCAGTTGACAAAGTGGTTGATCTGATCCCATCCTTGGTCAATCCCACTCTCCCACCAGAGAGTGAAACCCAAGTGGTCAATCCATTTCCACCTATCGATCCCATTATCCCCTTGGAGAATGAAACCTGAGTGGTCGATTTGATCTCGTCATCGATCGATCCTACTCTCTTGCTCAATAGTAAACCCAATGTTTCCCATGTTTTTCTCATTGACATAGAATCTACCGTGCTGGGGGGAATTCCTCCTTCTCTCGTGGAACCTCCTCCAAGTAATGAGGCCATCCTTTTTAATTGGGGTGTGCTAACTGGACCTCATCTTCCCTCTCACAGTCCTTTCCAGATTACAGTACAGTTTTGTGGGCGGGAAGTTCCTTAGACGTTGATAGATGAAGGTGTGTCTATTAGTATTTTTCCCTCTATACTTGGTAAGATATGGTTTGTCCTTAGCTTGTGCTGGTTATGTAGAATCTATTAGATTTTAACAGAAGAACCAGTCAACCTTTAGGGACCCTTCCTCAGTTTCTTGTAACTTTGGGTGGGAAAACTATCTTTATTGACGTTATGGTAGTCCAGGACCCCTTGGATTTCGCATTGCTCCTTGGGCGGGATTATGTCTATGCCATGAAAGATATTGTGTCCACTCTTTTTTGTGTGATATATTTTCCTCACGATGGAAGAATTGTCACTATTGATCAACTTTCATTCATCGGTCTTGACTAGATGACCACCCTAAATGGTTCTTATATGCAAATGGTGTCTCCCCTACCACAAGTGAATTATTGTTGGGTATGTGTTATATTATTTTCATGATTAGTAGTGTCATGTATTTTCTGCCTCGAGAAACGTGACACCTACCTTGAGAAATGTGTCATGTATTTAGGTGGTTTTTTAGAACATGGTTTTTGCCGATGGTTTTCTATTTACAGTTAAGGAATTAGGGTTTTGGACTAATACAAGACATTGGGTTAGGGTTTTGGATGCCGTTGGCTCCTATATGTATATTGTATTGTAAACAATGTAACACAATGAATGAATGTAGAATATGTTGGTTTTCCCGGTTTGGGTTTCCAGTGGAAAAATATCTGTGTAATGTTTGTATTTTCCATTGTATATTTTCTGTTCTTTTCTGAATATCTGTTTGTAGTAGATATTGTACAAGGTTAGGATTTACAATTATGTGGTGTTGTCTCTCATGCCTTCAGTTGCTGATGAAGATGAGCCTCTTATTGTATGCTCAATATCTTATGACTTGGATCCGGTATTTGACATGGTGATCTCTTCGGTATGTCTATTGGAGCCTGACCTCCTTACCCTTATCGTGACCCTCAACATGTGTTCCTTCTAGAGTGTGTTTATTCTGTCAAATGAAGATCTCTTGGAGGCCATGAACAATTTTTGTCCCTTGACATGGTGTCTATAACACCCTGTTTCCCCCAATTTGTAAATAATCATAAAATAGGAATTACCATGTTGAGACATGAGGACAATGCAAATGTATTATTGACTGAGTTGCCAATGACTGACTGTGGGGGTGAAGCCTTGAAAGTACGGGCCATGATATCACTAGAGGAAGAATGTGAAAACTATAAGACATGGCTCATATATCAAATAACCCCAAATCTCCCGTGATAAGGATGAAAAACCTCCTTCGAATCCCAAGGAGAGAAATCAGTTAATGAAGAAAGGACTAGTGGTTGAATTATCAACCGCCCCCATGAATGGAAATATGGGTTGTCATCCCGAAGTATCACTTGCAGACCTGAGCTTCCATCTAACAGAAGGAACAAGATAGGTCGGAAAAACCTTCCAGGGTAAGAGGGATACATAGGGGAGAGGAGACACCAGACAAAAGGGAGCATAATCTCGCAAGGGAGATGCGTAGAGCTCTCCAGCGAGTCATGAATTGAAGGTCGCGAGCTTGATGCCAAGGATAATCTGAGAAACCTAACTGAGGCCATAACCAAGAGAGAAAGCTATGAGTTACAGATAACAGGGCCCAAACAAAAGAGAATACGGAAGAAGAACCCTCGAGAAGTGTGAGTATTCCCCGGTGATATCATGGCTTGGCACGGGGGTGGCCAGAGTAATAAGAATAAATGTCTTTGTGCCTATGGTTGGGTGGAAGGATGAACACCCATAGTTAGTTGGTTGGCAGCAACTTGTAATAGATAAGTGAATTATGACCCTATGTAATTTAGTTGTAACAGTGTATGAATTGGTATGTTGTGCTTGCTTTCAGGAATGCGAATGAATGCTCAATGGATATACTGTATCCCTTCTATTTTCTGCAGAGTCGTATAATTAGGAAAGAAAGGAATTATAGGGTTCATACATGACTTGTTCCCATAAATTCTGGATTTTTGTAGTGTCTTAANACTATGAGCTCGTCGATCTTAGGTGTAGTTGCATGTACGATGGTTTACTCACCTAGTCGTCCTAAGTCCCTTAGAGGACAAAGTTTGTTAATCTCATGAGAGGTAGTGCCAATTATGCACAAGCTCTCTGTAATCAAATAGAAACCCAGAACCCCTTGATGAAGGAGCGCAATAGTTGTGATAAAGACTCTTCTAAGAGTCAAGTCTAGGAGAAAGAGCACAAAGCTCTCAAGTCCTTCATAGTTGCAGAAGTTTAGGAAGGATAGAGAGTTTCCAATACCGAAAGAGAGCACCCTTTCATTTGCTAGATGAACGAACCAGATCCTTTCAGTGGATCTGAGGTTTATCACGACCGCTATATTGGAGGAAGGAACGTAGGCATTAATGCCTCGACCCATTTTTGGCCTTTGCAAGTAGTGAAGGAATCAGAACCGTAGATCCCAAGATCCAGGGGAGTTGCCTAGACCATCCATTTGTAGAGGACACGTGGCTGTCGGTCGGCATTTCGGCACCCGAGAAATCCAAGGGAAATACCCCTTGTCTTCACAAGTCATGAAAGCCCGGTATGAAAAACCCCGAATCAGTATAGAGTGAATAGGTTTTGACATTTCGGCACTCGGGAAACCTAGGGGAAGGATCCCTCATTTTCACAAGTCACGAAATCTAGGTGCCCGAAACCCCAACATGCTCTGTGGTAGAAAGGAGGAGTCCCTAAAGGGTCTAGACCATCCATTGGAGGAGACGCGTGGTGAGTGGCCCAAGTTTGGGGAAAAATTTGAAAGAATCTAGACCATTAGATCCAAAGCACTAGGGATCGTTGGATCTCGTACAAGAACCCATGTATCGGAACTCAGGGTTTGTAGAGAGAAGGGGATGACAATTCGTTGTTCTCTTGAGTCCTGAAAGCCAACATCTCAGGTGAACAAGTGGCACACCCTAGATGTAGGAGCCACATGGATGAAAAGTGGTACATCCTAGAACAAGGGTCACGTGGAGGTGACAGGTGGCATGTTCTCGTCACAAGGAAGGAGTCAACACCTTGTTGACCTATATCACATTTTGGGGTTCATCATTCCAAAAGGTAAGGAACACTTGCAGCAGGAATTACGAAGTCATGAAACCCGAAAGAGATAGGCACTAAGACTTGCATCCTAGCTGGAGGTCAAATGACACTGAGACAAGGGTGGAGCCGAGTACCTTAGCCCATTTTGGATTTAAGGGTTTGAAGAGTTGAAAGAATCGACTCTCTTGCTTTACGAACTCTCAATTACTAAAATCTTGATACAGCAAGGACCGTCGGAGCAGGGGTAGACTCGTAGCCATCGATCTCCTCGAAGGTGATATTTCAGGTTTCAGGGCTTGCAGAGTTGAAAGACTTGGCGCGCCTATATCACTGAGTTACGAAATGAGAAAAGGAACCTAGTTTGTTTGGCCTGTGGTCGTAACCAATGATCACATGTAGGTGGAAAAGGGAAGAGCTAGCCTGCACTAGGCCCCCATAGGACTTCGGGGATTCTGTCCCTCGAGAAAAAGGAGAGAAATCTATTATGTCGTAGTGGGTATGTGACAAATTGGTATCAGAGCATGGTTACAACACTTGGCCTGCTTGGGCTCATGTACAAGTTACGTAAGGAGATGTTGTTATCTACATTTACTCCTTGAGGAGAAGGGCTGCAGAATGAACTTGTGATTTTGGGATTTCTTGTTGAATTCCAGGAAAGGAATTATATTGTTCCTTTGTCAAAATGATAACTACTCTTATAGGAGTAGGGATGCACTGATCAATATTACTGATAAGACTTGAGTGTGAATAACAGAGGTGGAATAAATTGTTCTATGGAGCTGCATGAGCCAGAAAAGGGACATGAACTGAGTTGTTATGTTACAAGTGCGACGATGGATACCTACTAAAGCATGTAGAGTCTCTTGCAATTGAGATGGCTGGTTAGGTAAGAATTAAGATCCAAATGAAGAACTCCTTCATGATTTGGGAAATCTAGTAAGGACTGGTAGGATCCTTAGAAAGTTATAATTAGTGCATTATTAAAAGGCTAAACCCTGAGCATATAACTCCTCATGATTGAGAGGGCTGATGAAAATATGTAGGGTCAGATTACCTGACCTACAATGGTTAGAATCGATAACAAGGATAATATGTTTAAGAAAGATTAAGAGGAGTCCTTTGGGACTGTTTCTAATTCCCAAGAGTGACCCTTTTCAGTTGTTCCCATAAAGAGAGGGTAGCGTCCATATGAGTTATGACTAAGAGATTAGTCCTGTAAGTAACTTAAAATATCAGAAGAGATAACTGGGAAATTTGGTATGTCGAACATGCGTATAGAATCCATCTTGTGTTAAAGTTTAAAAACTCCGAAGGTTGAGCGAAGAGTATACCAGGAGGAGTAGTGGTTTTAATTCTTGAGAGGAAACACTTAGAAAAAGTTTCTAAGTTTCAAAGAGTTGAAGTGTTCAAAAGTGAAACGTAGAAAACTGAAGTTCAAAGAAAGAACAAGTATAGAGGATTGAGCGGGAGAAATCCTCCAGAAAATAATTTTGAATATTGGATAGGATCGAGAGTCAAGATCCATTCAGAAAGAACTGAAATGTTTCGAGTTGTTCGAACTCAGAGAAGTAGCGCACTTTTTAGTTGCGAGGAGATACCGAAATTTCGTAAAACCAAAGGGCTTGGAAGAAGAAATGAGAAATTTGTGAAAAGATCATAGTCGTTGATCAAGGAGCGATCTAGACCATTGATCGTCTAGAGAGAATTTCACAATTTTGGGGATCAGGAGAACAGAGGTGAAAGATCTTTCAACTTTGCGACACACAAAATCGCAAAACCCCAATGAGATCTGAGCTATCAAATCATGGAGGAATTGCGACCGTTAGATTGAGAACTCTGAAACTTCACAATTTCAGGGATTGAAGGATTCGAGGTTCTTCATAACATAAGTCATGAAGTCACGAAATGAGAAATCATGACATAATCACAACCGTTGGTTGGATATCCGTTGGTGACCGTTGATCTGATCTGAAATTTCAACATTTTGGGTATCGAGAGTCTGAACGAACGGTGGAATTCTCAGAGGGAGGAATGTCGAAATTCCATGAACCGTTAGATCTAGTTGATTAGCAGAGAAGATAAGGCTAATAAACTGTCATCACTTACAAGCTCAGGAGGAATAGTATCCATTATATTAGAATCAATGAGAGCCATTGATCTAGAGCTTCAAGGTTTCATCTATTAGGAAAACATAAGCGTAGACTTTCCAAATTCGCGCCAGGTAAATCACGGATTCAATCAAGGTCGTTGGTTAGCAGATGACCTAAGTCGTAGATTTGGTGTAATTTGATCTTTAGGAGTCGGAGGTTTATAATTCAATAGGCAAATTTTTGAGGACTCACATGTCACGAAATCCCGACATCCAACCTGAGTCATTGGATCGAGACAGGCGGTGGATCGTTGATCTGACGCATACACATTTCGAGGATTTGAAATCAAGAGTTAAGGGGTGAAGACTCCGCCAGAACCACGAAAGGTGGAAATCCAGGATTTGATCAGGACTATTGATTGCTAGAGAGATCTAGACCATGGGATCCAGGTTTCTGGACCCTCGTGGATCAGAAGTTTTGGGAAAAGGTGGAGCGTTGTCCATGGATTCATCGAAACACGGGATCCCGACGTGTGTCTTGGAGTTGACCCTAGGTTTCGAGCGAAGGGTCATGTGAATAAAAGAGCCGAGAAAACCTTAGATTCAGTCTTTCAGGTTTTCAGATTTTGGGGATTGAAGAACCAAAGTTCCTTGCAA
>SNQJ01S0024070.1:19304-39091 GCA_010110895.2 Picea sitchensis
GTTAATACCGGTAAGGTATGAATGATATGAAACGTGCAAGTAATGCACACGTATGATGTAAGAATATAAGTATACTAGAGGCCCAATATGATTGCCCTAATGAGTGAAACGTGAAGCAAGTATTTATCTTGTCCAGATTAAATGAATACTATGGAGGCATAGCTGACTCCATTCTGGGGAGTCATGAAATTTATGTTCCAAATATTAGCCTAAGGGGAATGTATTCCTTTTCCTCAGGAAGTATGAATATAATTAGATGAAAGGGTAAATGAGCAAATATGCTCTCTTGTCATAACAAGAGAAAATGATTACACCTTTGAGCATCACATGAGAAGGATTGTGAATGAATCTGAATCAACTGATCTTAACAGTAAAGATGCAATATTATATTCCTTAAGGGGAATATTTAGTAAAAAGATAAAGCTAACTCAAGGTTGAGGCCATCACAAATAGTGATGGATATGCAACAAGGGAGTTGCATGCTGAAGGAGTTCCCAGTGGAGGAACTGTGTAAGGACTTTGTCAGAAGAACATAGTCACAACCCTAATAATTGTTGAAGGTTGGACAATGGGCTGCAAGGCCTATCCATTTATAAGAACCCTGGATTATATTTTGAAAGAATCATGTAATTAATAGAAGACTAACAACTGAATATTGACCATTCTGATAACCGAATGGGAGTGTGTAGGATGCACATGTTCATGATTCATTATGAGAAAAGAGTTGCTATTAAAGCATGTTGTAGTATCCCAAAAAGGGTTAGGGTGAGGCCTAACCAAGGCTACTCAGAAAAAGAGCAGTTGTGGAAACCGGTATAGTTGGTAAGAGGCAAGTAAACCCCCTGAGTATGATTAAATGAATAAATGAGTACGTTTAACTGATAAGGCTTGGTTGAANTTGTGGAAAATGATATAGTTGGTAAGAAGCAAGTAAACCCCCTGAGTATGATTAAATGAATAAATGAGTACGTTTAATTGATAAGGCTTGGTTGAAGATATGAGTAAGAAAATGCAGTGAGACCTTAGAGATAACTCGACTGGGCTAAAAAGCCCCAAGCGATGTAGAAAGAATTTGAAGAAGAGGAGAGCCCTCAATTCATTCCTTGTTGTGCATTATGTTTTCTATGGGATGAGAAAGCTAGTACATTGATGAACGGAAATTTTTTGACACCATAGTAATGATGGTTGTAATAATGTGAAAACGATTGAGAACTATTGTGTTGCACTTATGGAAACATTTAAGGATGTTTGTGAATTTGAATGTTCTGATACATGCATTAGGTTTAATATTATGACTAATGTAATTGTGTCTATGATGATGCATGTTGTGTATAGAAATAAATTGGAGCTATTGAGGAAGACAATTGCCAATGACGGGAAACCTCAAACAGATAATTACCAAGAGAAGGTTGTGAGTGAAAGATTGTTGATAGGGCTGTAAAATCACCAATAAAGCACTGGTGATGAGGTAAAAATAAGAAATAGGGTGCTAGCAGCCAAGAACCGGTATAAAGATATTCGTGCCTGTGTGGCACAAGGTATGAAGGGATTTAGTAAGAACTCCTTATGAAACATTTTATTGTCTTAATGTTATGCATAAAATTGAAAGGCAGTTGTATGCCTTGGATATCCAAGTAAGGTATGATTTGGGAAGGAGAACCTAAATAATGGAGGTATGAACCTATGGTAGTAATCACTGTTTGTAACCCTTTGAAGAATTCATGAATTGATATGTCATGAATTCATTGACAATCAAGGAATGCGTAAAGGAATTCATGTGAAAATTTTGAGTTCATGTGTATTGATTTGGGATCGTGATCGGCCTATAGCCGATAGTATGGTCCTACTATAATAATGAAAGAAACTGAATAAACCATATGAGGAAAAGGTTGGTTAAATTATAACATCCCATGGCCAAGAACCGGTCATAAAGTGCGAAGAACTTGAAAAACAATGTAAGAATGCATTGGGTATGAATGTGGCCATGGATATTGGCGCAATTGTTAAAACCCTTTTGAAATATTGAATTACATTTTGAAAAGTTGGGTATGTTGAGATAAGACTAACAGTTTGTTTGGTTGTGGAAAGGATGAATTGTAGGAAGCAAAGGGTCATGGATATGGCAGTGAGGTAATCTCATAGGAAAGACTGATTTCCTGCTGAGCCAAACTGCGAGGAATGGTATTTCCTTTTGAGAAAGTGAATTTGATTGTTAGTATTCACAATTTTGAAATTGTTGTGATGAAGTTGAAAATGTGCGATAAAAATGTATGTGCATGAGAACTAACAATTTGATTAGCTGAGGAATGATTGCAGGAAGAAAGAGTCTTGGATATGGCAATGTTGTAAGCCCATAAGGGAGACCGATTTCCTGCTGAGCTAAAATGTTATGGGAAAGAAAGTCCCATGATTTTGAATCTAGTTTCATACAAAACATATCTGAAAATAAAAGAAGAGATTGGAAAAATCTATGGGTGCCAGATTTGCAATAAAAATTCTGAAAGTTGGAATTTATAATGATGTCTCGGGAATGTTGTATACCTGTGACACAGGTGAGAAGAGAAGATCTGTCCAGAAGGAATAGATGAAGGCTGTCAAAGATGAAGATGATGAAAAAAGGCTACTGTTGAGCCATGAAAACCCTGTGATAAGCCATGATTGCCTGAAAATTATCGTTTTGAGGTAACACAAGCTGGAGGTACACCTCGGTAGAGAAAGTCCGAGGGACGCCTCGACTGTAAGACTCGATAGAGTCTCTAAATTTTTTCCTGTGCGAGAAAACCTCGGCAGGGCAAGATGGATCGTCGAGGGACTGTATAGCAGTGAAGGGGATGCCTAAGCCTAGGCCTGGAGGGTGAGTGACTACAAGGAAGAGGAGAACTTAATAATTCTTGTAAACTATTGGGATCATCCACATAGTCGGCAGTTTCCCATGCGGAAAAACCTTGGAAAGGAATATGAAACCATGATAACTCTTGTGAGATATTGAATTGGAATCATGCACCCAATGGGTACGTCAAGGAAAGTGATGAGCATGGATAAAAAAACTACCATGTGGATACAGATCCACAAATTGCACAGATAAGTAATGTGCTAGAATATAAAATTTTCCTTTTGAATTTTGAACAACAGTAAGATATTTTCGCACAAAATTGTGATTAATGTGCTTGTTGTCCAAGAATTATTAAAGGAAGATGACGAAGACTAAGATCCTGAAAGAGAATCTGACCAAGGACGAAGGTCAAGACTTCTTAAGTGGCTAAATGAGAAAGGCATGACAGGTGTTTTTGAGAAAGAACACTGAGGACGGTGTTCCTTTAAGGGGGAGGGAATTGTAACACCATGTTTCCCCCAATTTGTAATTAATCATAAAATAGGAATTACCATACTCAGGCATGAGGAAAATGTAAATGTATTATTGACTGAGTTGCCAATGACTGACTGTGGGAGTGAAGCCTTGAAAGTACTAGCCATGATATCACTAGAGGAAGAATGTGAAAACTATAAGAGAGGGTTAATATATCAAATAACCCCAAATCTCCCTTGATAAGGATGAAAAACCTCCTTCAGATCCCAAGGAGAGAAATAAATTAATGAAGAAAGGACTGGTGGTTGAATTATCAACCACCCCCATGAATGGAAATATGGGTTGTAAGCCTGAAGTACCGCAACGACCTACAGACCTGATCTTCCTTCTGACAGAAGGAACAGGATAGGTTAGAAAAACCTTCCAGGGTAAGAGGGATACAGAGGGGAGAGGAGACACCAGACAAAATGGACCATAAGATCGCAAGGGAGATGCGTGGAGCTCTCCAGCGAGTCATGAACTAAAGGTCGAGAGCTTGATTTCGAGGAGCATATGAGAAACCTCACCGAGTCCATAAACGAGAGAGAAAGCTCTGAGTTAGAGAGAACATGACCCAAACATAAGAGGAAATGGAGGAAGAAACCTCGAGAAGTGTGAGTATTCCCTGGTGATATCATGGCTTGGCATGGGGGTGGCCAGAGTGATAAGAATGAATGCCTTTGTGCCTATGGTCGGGTGGAAGGACGAACACCCATAGTCATTTGGTTGGTGGAAACATGTAATAGATAAGTGAATTCTGACCCTATGTAATTTAGTTGTAATGGTGTATGGATTGGTATGTTGTGTTTTCTTTTAGGAATGTGAATGAATGCTCAATGGATATACTGTATCCCTTCTATTTTTTGCTAAGTCATATAATTAGGAAAGAAAGGAACTATAGGGTTTGGACATGACTTGTTCCAATAAATTATGGAGTTCTATAGTGTCTCAAGCTAGAGCCTCGAACTGTGAGCTCGTCAATCTTAGGCGTAGTTGCATGTATGATGGTTTACTCACCTAGTCATCCTGAGTCCCTTGGAGGACGGAGTTTGTTAATTTCATGAGAGGTAGTGCCGATTATGCACAGGCTCTCTGCGATCAAATAGAACCCCAGAACCCCTTGATGAAGGATCACAATAGTTGTGTTGAAGACTCTTCTAAGAGTCAAGTCTAGGAGAAAGAGCGTAAAGCTCTCAAGTCCTTCATAGTTGACGAAGTTCAGGAAGGATAGCGAGTTTCCAATACTGAAAGAGAGCACCCCTTCATTTGCTAGATGAATGAATGAGATCCTTTCGGTGGATCTGAGGAATGTCACGATGACTAGATTGGAGGAAGGAACGTAGGCGTTAATGCCTCGACCCCTTTTTGGCCTTCGCAAGTAGCGAAGGAATCGGGACCATAGATCCCAAGATCCAGGGGAGTTACATGGACCATCCATTTGTAGAGGACACATGGTTGTCGGTCAACATTTCAACACCTGGGAAACACAAAGGCAAGACCCCTTGTCTTCGCAACTCATGAAATATCGATATACAAAACCCTGAATCAGTATAGAGTGAATAGGTTTTTGTGTTTCGGCACCCGGGAAACCCAAGGGCAAGATCCCTCGTTTTCGCAAGTCATGAAATCCCGGTGCCCAAAACCCCGAAACTCTTTGTGGTAGAAAGGAGGAGTCCCAAAAGGGTCTAGACTATGCATCAGAGGAGACGCATGGTGAGCAGCCCAAGTTCGAGGAAAACTCTGAAAGAATCTGGACCATTGGATCCAAACCACTAGTGATCATTGGATCTCATACAAGAACCCGTGTATCAGAACTCAGGGTTTGTAGAGAGAAGGGAATGACAATTTGTTTTTCTCTTGATTCCCCAAAGTCAACGGCTCGGGAGGACAGGTGGCACATCCCAGATGTAGGAGCCACATGGATGTCAAGTGCTACATCCCAGAACAAGGGTCACGTGGAGGTGGCAGGTGGCGTGTTCTTGTCACAGGGAAGGATTCAACACCCTGTTGACCTATATCACATTTCGGGGTTCGACATTCTAAAAGGTAAGGAACACATGCAATGGGAATTACGAAGTCATGAAACTCGAAAGAGATAGGTGCTGAGACTTGTGTCCTAGCTGGAGGTCACATGACACCGAGACAAGGGTGGATCCAAGTACCTTAACCCATTTCAGATTTTGGGGTTTTAAGAGTCGAAAGACTCAACTCTCCTGCTTTACAAACTCTTTGTTATCGAAATCTCGATACAGGCAAGACCGTCGGATCAGGGGGAGACTCGCATCCATCAATCTCCTCGAAGATGAGATTTCGGGTTTCAGGGTTTGTAGAGTCGAAAGACTTGATGTGTCTGTATCGTTGAGTCATGAAATGTGAAAGGGCACCTAGTTTTTTTGACCTATGGTCATAACCAATGATCACATGGAGGTGGACAAGGGAAGAGCTAGCCTGCGCTAGACCCTCGTAGGACTTCGGGGATTCTGCACCTTGAGAAAAAGGAGAAAAATCTATTATGCCGTAGTGGGTATGTGATAGTGTCCTTCCAAATAACTATCCTCTTGGAAGACGTGATAAAGAAACCATCTTGATCATGCTTTTCTGATTTCAAGCTCGTTAAAAAATGAAACCAGCCTTGAGCATGATATTCTGATTTGAAGCTCGTTAAAAAATGAAACCAGTCATGAGGATAGTTTTTACGTCTCTGTGGAAACCTCTTTAAAAAATGAAACCAGCCTTGAGCATGATTTTCTGATTTGAAGCTCGTTAAAAAATGAAACCAGTCGCGAGGATAGTTTTTAGGTCTCTGTGGAAACCTCGTTAAAAAATGAAACGAAGGTTAAGAAAATAGTTCCCATTTCTATGTCAAGCTCATTAACAAATGAAATAGAGATCTGGGGATTGAACCTGGATTCTCAAGCATATATCTTGTTCCTGTGTCAAGCTCATTAAAAAATGAAACAAATTGTTCCCCCTCTATGTTTGATTCAAGTCCTTCGTCTAGTATTTGAAGCTTCATTTAATTCCCCTTTGCAGTTGTATGAAACGGATATTGGGGGGCATTTTCTTCCAGCCTTTGGACTTCATGCTGAAGTTGAGCCACTAGATTCTTAAGCTGGGGGCTAAGTACCAACCATCCATGAATAATGCGTTGGGAAGTTCAAGCATAGTTTTCTATGGTTCAATATTGTGTAAAAATAAAACCACCTACCTCAAGCATATTTTCCTCTGGTTCGATCTTGTGTAAACATGAAACCAGGTCCAAGCATAATTTGGTTTAGTTTTTAATCTTGTGTAAAAAAAACATATATCCCAAGCATTGTTTTGTTTCGTTTATAAGCTTGCGTAAAAATGAAAACAATCCTGAGCTTAGTCTTTGTTCTTTCTCATGCTCGTAAATACCTAAGAATGTAACCGAGTAATATTTTATCACTTTTTCAGAATCGTAAAGGTTATACAAAAAAGGAACCCCCTGGAGTTCTCTTTAAGCTCTTTTCAGACTCTATAAACATGAAAATATTGTTGAGCGATCTTGTTCTTTTCACGCTCGTAAAAGCATTTGAATAAAACATCTAATGAGTAGTACGTTATCTCTTTTTTGGTATTGTCAGACTAACTTACGAAAAAGGAACTTATTGTAGTTTTCTTTAAGTGTTTTTTAGACTCTCTAAATATGAAAAACCCTAAGTTTTATCTCTTTGGACTCATTAAACAAACATCAAAAGACCTATATGGAACCGAACCACTCCTTCCTAGGGTTCGTTAAATATACTCCAAAGGAATCATCCAAAGGATGCACTTATAGTTCAAGCATATGTTATCCTCCTCAAGCTTGTGTAAAAATAAAGAGATACTCGCCAAAGATGGTGGGGGGGGAATTGGGAAAGAAATGTATCTAAACCTGTATTCTATGGAAGAGACACTTTTGAACATGACACCCTTTCACTTGAGTTGTGTATAGGTTGGAAAATCCACTTGTCTCTTGATCATAATCGTTTATAAGATTACAATTTTGGTCTGTGATCCCTATTGTTGAGTTATTGTTTCCAAGACAGTTGTTGTGTCGTCAATATGTTCAAAGAGAATTTCAACCTGAAAATCCTTCTATTGCGTTGGCCATTTCTGCAGTCCTTAATCCTTCTATTGTGTCAACCATATTTGAGTCAATACTGAGTCACTGGTTACTCTGATCTACTTCAAATCTTGTTACCCGTTTTGTGTCATTGATGGGGGATATGTTAAGGCCCTCCTGTGACGAGTCTTTTCCTATCGACTTCAACTCATTATCCAGGAATTAGAATTAGAAAATAATTGGTACCTTGGAACTTGCATGCCTCAATGGCAGGTTTCCTCACTTTCGACAGTGGGTTTCCATTATTGAACCCTGATCAAGAGATTCCACTAAGTGTTTGAATTCATCTCATTAATTCGCACCCGTTGGATTTTACTAGTGTACCTTTGGAGTCATTGACATTAATGGTGATTTCCCTCACACTTGTTAATGGTATCCATTAATTACCAGTAATCAAGTGGTTTCTACCATGTTCGACTTCAACACATGTATTCACATGGTTAGATTTGTACTATAGAGTGGTGGAGATGAAGGCCCTGAATCTTTTATAACAGATTCAGGTTGTGTTGGAGTATATTCATATTGTACTGTTGCATAGATCCACATTGTATATCTCATGTCTATGTTCAAATTTGAGTCTTTAACACATAGATCCACAGTGTATTTTTGGTGGCTATGTTTGGATTTGAGTCATATTGCCATAGATCCACAGTGTATGTTTGTTGGCCATGACCTATCTTACCTGACATGGATCTTCATATGTCGGAATTTATGCTTTGATTCATTTCTATTATGAGAATGGGAATGCCTACCTCAATGATGATATATTATTGTATTGTATTTCCTTGTTTGTTGGGAGGTTTCCAACCGATGTGTTTCTTGTTCCCTATGCACACTCGACAAAGTATTTCAACTATCACTCTGTTCTAACTTCATACTTTGGGGGACTCTCTGTTACACATTATTTTCATCATCCCTATGATCGTTAATTATTTAAACCTATATGTTTCCTTCAAAGAGGTTAGTGGCCTGAATTCCTGAAGAAAGAAGGGAGAAGAACTTTTCCTGAGAAAAGAAGTTGTATTTTCCTTTGTAAAAACCCTATTAAGAAGGATTTCTGCAGGTTGTACTATAAAGAGGGTGTGGAAATGCCTGATTTCCACACCTTTCTCTATAGCTAGGTTACGGATTTTCCGCAAGTTTCTCTATAGCTAGAGTGCGTAAATTCTTGTATGTGGGAAAAATGAGCGTCTTCTCGATGCATCTAGAAGGAGAAGCTTCTATGGTGAGGTGGCCTCCAAAATTTTTGGATATTACTCACTTTCATGATAGTGCGATCATCTTACCCTCGTCACCTTATCCTCTTTAGCTTATAAAAGGAGAGGAGCTCTCATGGAGAAAGTTAGATTGGCTTGTTATTGAGTTTTGTAGCTTGGAGTTTTTGGAGCTTGGAGTTTTTGGAGCTTGTATATGGGCTTTGAGATTTTCTTTTTCAATATAGATTGTGAGTAGCTATCAGATCTACAGTCTCAGAATCCATGGGTTATAAGTGTGTGGGAAGCAAGGAACTGTTGGAAGGAACCTTACAACATCAAGGCATCTATTCGTATCTTTATTCCACATTCTTTAATACAGATATACTTTTATTTCCTATATGAATGTTATATGTCCATATTTTATGATTCCTTGATCACGTACATAATTTCATATCAAATAGACTCTATTATTCTTGTCCTCGTTGGCTTGTGCTTATTTGCATATATTTCTCATAAAACTCATGATAAAGCGTGGATTGCATTGGCAAAGTCAGATCTTCAATATTTAAAAGGTATGTTCTAGATCCATTTCTCATTTGATAATTGAAATCTAAGGAAAGAGTAGTGTATTGTCTTGTTTTATTCTAGTTTCATAGTCAAGCTAGAGGGATTGATATGTGTCTTCACTTAACAATTATCTCGATAACACCCGTCCAACAGCCCTGAAATATAAGTAGAATGATGGAACCATTGTCACACTATCACTATGAGATATACTGTTGTAAAACTATACCAATCAACCTGCACCAAACAACCTGTAACAACATGTACCAATAACATGTTCCAACATGTACCATACATCAACCTATACCTCAACCTGTACCATAAACAAATGCATCAACCATGCACCAAACCTATACAAATAACCTGTCACAATAACCTATCCAAAAAGCCTATCACAACAACCTCTCCAAAAAACCTATCACAACAACCTGTCTCATCAATCTTATCAACCAAATCATATCTACTCACCAAGATCAATCACCAAGACAAATCTCAACCATATTCACAATATCACCAATATGTGCATCAATAAAGCATAACACAACAACTCATAATCATCACCAAGATCAATATGTGTTTCTAATAATTTACCAAGATAAGTATGCTACATCATCTATAAATAATGTGTCAACAATACTACTAACAAGTGCCTCCAACCATGTACCGAGTATGTACCAATCATGCATCAACTACTCATCAACTATGACTCATCAAGATGTAGCAACATCATAAACTATACACCTCATGTATGTGCCAACTCATCAACTAATTGTCTCAACCATGTACCCAACATGTACCTCAAACATATACCAAATACATATACCAATATAACCATAAAAAGGTTCTCTAGCAACCAAATACCATAAACCATTACATCAAACCATGTGCCATAACCTCACTGGTATACAAACTCTATCTGTAACATACCTCAACCAAAAATCCCTCATTAATTTTATCATCCAAATATGATTTGTAACTCTATAATAGACCTGGTTTACATGATCACATACCTGCAAACCTTCCTTAACTTTAACAACAAGAGACTAGCCTTTTCATCAAACTTTATTTTAGTCTCATGTGACTAATTTTGGATTAGTCAACAACCCTAACTTGCAATAATCATAACTATGTACCTGTAATGAATAAAGATCTAAAAATGGTACACCATATTCTTTGGTGTCTTTTATGAAATTCCTCTAGATTTCACTACTTGGAACCTCTCAGAAAATGAGTTATAGAAAAAATGGCATACCTTCTTGAATTCTATCTTATTCTAGAGAGATAACTTGTAGAGTGTGTCCTGGACATAATATTTGTTGTATGGACTTAGAAAGTATCATCAAAAGAATTTATCCTCCCTTGAATTTCAGCCTTCTTTACTTCACCTTCCCTCTGAAATTCAGCTTAGATATCCTTTGGTTACCTCAATCACTTGTAGATATTCAATATGCTCAAGTGTTATTTAAAATGAGAGACTCTTGCCTCTTATTTATACTTTCATGTAGCTTCCTCGAGGGATTACCTTCTAACCATTTTAACCCACTTTCCTTATTTTAGGGCTAACCCACTTCTAACCACTTGTCCACTTAGTAATTTCTCCATTATATTTATTATTTAAACAATTTTTTTGTATCCACTTTGAATTATAGTACACTCATCACTTCACTTAATTATTTAAATAATTTCTTCTTTGCAACCACTTTGACTACTTTGGACTTTTAGGGCTTCTAGATGACTCATGAGGGTTCTCCAACTTCACATGGCCATAACTCTCTAACCATGAGGAGTTATGTGGAATTCCACATACCACTGGAAATGGCTTGACATGTACTATCCATCTATAATAGTATTTCCTACAAATACATCAAAACACATACCATTATCCATCAAAAAAACTTGGGTACATTACCCAAACCTTTGTGTTACCGAACTTTCTTCAAGGGTTGACATCAATGACAACCAACCCAATTAATAAACAATCTCCCCCTTTGGCATTGATGGAAACACTCTAATGCAATACTGAAGTCATATCACTAATGCTCCCCCATGTGACCATCGCTCCCCCTGGAACCATGCCTATGTTCTCTTTCTCCAATCATTTACCTTTGCAACTGATAAATCTCTCCCCCTTTGTCATTAATGGCAAAGGTATCTTTCCATCAGGTGATGGTCACCCTGACTAAACTCTTCCTAGAATTGATCTCCCAACCTGAACTGTCCTCTTTATGATGCTTCCTTGTGTAAATCTAAGAAATATAAGATAAGCATTCAATAACATTCATTTTGGAGTAGAAAATACTATGTGTCTCTAGCGAAGATACTTAAAGTCTTCCCTTGGAAGCAGTTTTGTAAATATGTCTGCCACTTTTCTTTTGTGCCTGCAAGATACCAGATATAATATATATGCAGAACAGAAATAAAATGCTAGAAATGACAGAATAACAGTAATATATCCAGCATAATCTCCACAATAACACATAAATGATATAAGACCAACAACATAGATAACACTTTGATTCAGAAAGAAATGTTCACAGGCCTCTTTGAGGGGGAAACCTCCAATCGAGTTGCGCTCTGTTACAATAATCTCCAAGCTAGGGTTTTCATACCCTCGACCCTTATTTATACTAAATATGTCTATCAAGAGAAGCATCTAGAAGAAGATCCTTCTAGAAGCAGAAGGTTCTATTAGATCTTCTTACATCCACTTTATTCTATTTTATTGAAAGGCCTTATTAATATTGACCTTTATTACATCTGAATATATTGATCTACCTATGTGTGGGTTAGGACCCTAACATGTCCACCCCCTTAAAAACAACCTTTTCCTCAAGGCTTGAGATGTGAAAACTGCTGCAGAATGGTAGCTGGTTCCCAAGTGGCATCTGTTGGAGTTGTATCTTTCCACTGGACTAGAACTTCCTTGATGGTTCTCTGACACAAGCAACGCTCATGCTGTTCCAAAACTTCTTCTGGCTATAGCCAAATGGATCCTTCTTCAGTTAACTCTGGAAGGTTGGTTTGAATTTTGCACCTAGTTCCAATCACCTTCTTTAAGCATGAAACATGAAAAACATGATGTAGCTTTGATTGACTGGGTAGAGCTAACTGATAGGCGACTTGCCCCACACGCTTGAGAACTGTATAAGGACCATAAAATTTGGGCGCTAGTTTATGACAATGATCGGCCTTGAGGGAAGTTTTCTTGTATGGTTGTAGTCACAGAAAAACCTGATCCCCTTCTGCAAATTGACGTTTAGAGGGACCTTGATCTGCTTGTTGCTTCATGCAATTCTATGCCATGACCAAGTTCTCTTTAAGGGTACGAAGAATATCCTCTTGAACTGTAAGTGTTTGGTCAACTTCCTGGACCTTCGAGGTACCCGGTAAGTATGAGAGAACTGAAGGTGGCTTCTGTCGATATACCGCTTCAAAAGGAGTCATGCGTGTAGCTGTATGGTAGGAAGTGTTGTACCACCATTCAACTAGGGGTAACGATTGAGCCCACTGATGTTGCTTCTCAGAGGAAAAACACCTCAGATATGTTTCTAAACACTTTTTGACAACTTCTGTTTGACCATCAGTCTGGGGATGATAAGCTGTGCTAAGATGCAAATGGGTGCCCTGTAGCTTAAATAGTTCTTGCCAAAAATTGCTTGTGAAAGTTGGGTCACAATCAGAAACAATAGAGTGTGGCATGCCATGAAGCTTAAAGACCTGGTCCATAAAACATTGAGCCACCGTGGATGCAGTAAATGGGTTTTGAAGAGAATAGAAATGAGCATACTTGGAAAGGTGATCCACAACCACCATTATGATTGATTTATTCCTCGATTTGGGTAAGCTAGTAATAAAGTCCATAGAGATATCCTTCCAAATAGTAGGCAGAATCAGAAGAGGTTGTAGTGTGCCCAGATATTTGACTATTTCTCCCTTGTTGCATTGACACACCTCACATTCAACGACAAAATTATGGATGTCATGTTTCATACCATCCCAGAAAAAGGAACGTTTGACCATGTCATAGGTTTTGGTGAACCCTAAGTGCCCCGATGTGGGTGTAGCATGAAGCTCAGAAAGTACTATGGATTTAGGCTTTGATTGTTTACTTAAATACAAATTAACTTTGTATCGAATCTCATCCTGGAGCCAAGAGTACCCTGGGGGAGGAGGAGCATTGGTCTGCAATTGTTGGATCAGATGTGAACTTTTGGGATCTTGTAGCCATTCCTGGCACACAGCTTGGAGAAAATTGGATACAATGAAGGAAAGAGAAAAAATGGATCCTTCTTCTTCATATTTTTGGGATAGTGAATCTGCCACTACATTGTATTTTCCCTTCTTGTAAATGATCTCATAATCATATCCAAAGAGCTTAGTCACCCATTTTTGTTTCTCCTGGGAGGAAATGCATTGTTCTAGAAAGTACTTAAGGCTTTGATGGTCGATCTTAATTTGGAAGCGTTGCCCCAAGAGATAAGGACGCCACAAACCAACGACATGCAAAATAGCCAACATTTCCTTTTCATAAATGGGTTTGCCCAGATTCCTTTCAAAAAGTTGTTTATTGGTGAAGGCCAAAGGTCTACCCTCTTGCATAAGCATAGCGCTAATTCCTTTCCCTGATGCATCACATTCCAACACAAAGATATTTGTGAAATCAGGAAGGGCCAGAACCGGAGTGGTGCACATGGACGTCTTTAAGGTTTGAAAATATTTAGCAGCAGCTGGAGTCCAAGTGAAAGAGTTATTTTTTAGGAGAGTAGTGAGAGGTGTTGCAATCTTGCTGTAGTTCTTAACAAACTTGCGATAATACCTTGTTAAGCCCAACAATCCGCGCAATATTTTAAGAGTCTTTGGGTACAGCTAGTCTTGCATAGCTTCAATCTTTTTTGGATCCACCCTAATGCCATCCTTGCCAACCAGATGACCCAAGTATTCTATTTCTGAGGCACCAAAAGAACATTTAGACTATTTCAGGAAAAGTTGGTGTTGAGAGAGTAGATGGAGAACTTGATCCACATGAGTAAGATGGTCTATCCAGGTTTTTCTATAGATGAGGATATCATCAAATAAAACTAAGACAAAATGACGTAGAAAGGGATGGAAGACATGGTTCATGAGGATTTGGAAGGTGGAGGGGGCATTACACAAGCCAAAGGGCATGAAAAAAAACTCATAGTGGCCCTCATGAGTTCTAAAGGCCATCTTGGGAATGTCTGCCTCATTCATATGCATCTGGTGATAGCCCAAGTGAAGATCAAGTTTAGTAAATAATTGGGTGCCACTCAATTCATCCAGGAGGTCATCAATGTCAGGAATGGGGAATTGGTCTTTAATGGTCAGTTTGTTGAGGGAATAGAAGTCAGGACACATTCTCCAAGAACCTTCTTTCTTCAGGACCATGACTACAAGAGAAATGTAACGGCTCATACTAGGGCGGATAACGCCTTCCTTAAGGAGTTCCTGGACCATTTTCTCAATTTCAGTTTTTTGTGAAAAGGGGTGGTGATATGGATGGATATTGGGAGGAATGATTTCAAGTACAAGGGGAATGGAATGATCATGAACATCGCGGGAAGGAGAGAGTCCTTGGGGAGTGGAAAATACCATTTGATGTTTAGAAAGGAGGGCTTGGAGGTCTTGCGGCACCAGGGGTGTCTCTGTTGCTTGTATGGCATGGAGTTGGGAAATGACACCAGAATGAACTTTATTGAGTAGATTTTCCATGCAATGGGAACTAATGACCTCAGGCAAAACAACAGTGATGCCTTGGAATTTATATTGGTGGCCTTCCTGGTCGAATTGCATGGTTAATGCCTTAAAATCCATGAGAATGGGACCCAAAGTTCTTAGCCATTCTGTACCCAACACAATGTCACAACCACCCATGTCGATAGAAAACATATGAGATTTTAGGTGGTAGTCACCAATTTGGAGACGCACATTTTCATAGTGCCCTCCACATTTCATGGAACCACCATTGGCAATCATGATTTGGAAATTGTTGACAACATGGATGTAGTAATGAGTTTCTTGGGCAATGTGGCGATGAATAAAATTATGGGTGCTTCCACTATCAACCAGAATGATGAACTTCCGATGCTTGATGTAACCGATTAACTTGAGGGTTTGGGGAGTGGAGAAGCCAGTGAGAGCATTGAGGGAAATGATGGGTTCGACTTCGGGAGGGTCTAAGGGAGGGGTTATGTTAGTGATTTTAGGTGACTAAGACACAAGGGGAGTTTCAACATCATCTTCCGAAATATCCTCAGAGATGGCCATAAAAATATTTTGTTCCTTACACTTGTGGCCCGGGAAATATTTTTCATCACAATTATAACAAAGGCCTTTAATGGGGTGGATGGAGTAGTGGGAGATACGGGTTTAGGGAGAGGGATAAAGGAGGGTTTTCTATTTTGAGAGGATACAACCTGTTGTGCTTCTTTAGATTGTTTAGTAGACTCCACCCAAGTTGAGGGTTGAGCCATGAGGACATGGGCCCGAATATCCTCCTTGAGGCCACTGATAAAACATTCTCGAAAGAAAGCATCAGTCATGCACTCTGCTTGAAAATCCAGGCGCTCAAAGGCAACTATGAAGTCTTCTATTGTTCCTGATTATTTCAACTTTGTCAAACGGCCCAAATGGTTGGTGTCCATGTCAAAGCATTCATAAATCTCAGTCACAAATTGGGTCCAAGAAATATACCCTTGACGGGAAGTTTTTCTCCATTTCCACCATTGCCAATGTTCTTGATCTAGATGGAGAACACCATACCGTAGTTTGGCCAAGTCATCTATAATGTTGTATAAAGAGAAATAATGTTCCATTTGGGTTACCCAACCAGTGGGGTCCGAGCCATCAAATTTGATCACATCCACCCACAGAAGGCGTAGGTCACATTGAAAGTGATGGGGCTGAAAGGTATGGGAATGGGAGGAATTTTCACCTTCATTCTTTGGAGGTGCTTCAAAGAAATGGTCATCTGTAGGGATCTTCATATTGGTGTAGAGTGATGCAAAGAAAGATTCAAGATGGGTGGTCAGTTCTTGTTTGACTTCCTCCATTGAGGACTGGATGGTTGTATTTATGGTAGCATTGATGGAAAAATCGGTGGAGGCAACAGTATCACTGAATCGTTTCACTTCTTTTTGGGTTTCGAGGAAACCAGATTGCAAGGTGTTGAAGCGAGCTTCCAGGTCTTGGCTATGGGTATGGGCCATGAGGATGGGTGAACTAAAAAGGAGCGGGCGGGGTCAAAACTTTTGCTGAAAAACGATATGGATGAATGTGATGAGGGTGAAGAGATGGATCCAATGGAATAGGTCTCAAATATTGGTGAAAATATTTTTTTTTTACTTTTTTTTACACCTGTGGAGTTATACTCCGATATGAAGAATACAACACTAATGAAATCCCCAAATGCTTAACCAGAAATAAATGTGTATTGACTTGGCAACCCGAACACAGTTGCATGGAAATAGATCTTGTCTGTTTTAATTTGTTTATGTTTCTATCCCCCAAGGGGTAGGTATTCAAGGGTTCTATAGACAAGAGTTTTCCCTGTGCTATAGCTCTCTGATATACATGTGAGGTCCAACATTAGTACTTGGCCCAATATATCAGGGCACTAACTAAGGAGGATAGACCGTACCCTTAGTCGTACTACCCGACTACCCATGTACTAGAGAGTATCTTCCTGACTTTTGTTCTCGATTACACTATAGCAGTCCGAGAACGATAGGTTTATATAAAGAGGGCTTCAGGAAATCTAGGCCGGTCCATACATAGGTGTTGTCTAATGCGCTACCACTCGAAGGGGTACCAATAGGGGTTACAAGGGTGGCCAACAGATGTGTGCTTAAGAACCACTTGTATTTCCTGCATGTATGAATCTCTCAATCACGGGTTTATGTGCGTAACAACAGATCTCTGTGGTTTAAAGACACTGGAATACATCTCTACCCTGGAAAAAAATTCCCACAATTTCTACCAAGGAAAGTGCTCTGATACCACTTGCAACATACTAGATATAATATATATATGCATAACATAAATAAAATGATAGAAATGGCAGAATAATAGTAATATATCCAGCATAATCTCCACAATAACACATAAATGATATAAGAACAACAACAGAAATAACACTTTGATTCAGAAGGAAATGTTCACAGGCCTCTTCGAGGGGGAAACCTCTAATCGAGCAGCGCTCTATTACAATAATCTCCAAGCTAGGGTTTTCATACCCTCGACCCTTATTTATACTAAATATGTCTATCAAGAGAAGCATATAGAAAAATATCCTTCTAGAAGCAGAAGCTTCTATTAGGTCTTCTTACATATGCTTTATTCTATTTTATTGAAAGGCCTTATTAATATTGACCTTTATTACATCTGAATGTATTGATCTACCTATGTGCGGGTTAGGACCCTAACAATGCCCACATATTCAAATATGATGTTCTTATCTGCAACCTGTTCCCATAGAAAGTGATACTTTATTGGAATGTGCTTCATCCTGGAGTGCATCACCGAGTTCTTTGAGATATTCATGGTGTTTTTATTATCACAATAGATTGGAATGGGCTCATCATACTCAACCTATATATTTTTCAAAGTTTTTTTCATCCATAGAACCTGAGTACAACATCCTGTTGTTGCAACATACTCTACTTTGGCTGTAGATAAAGATATTGATGATTTTTTCTTGCTTAGACAATATACTAAACACTCACCCAAGTAGAACGCTTCTCCATTGCTTCTTCGCCAGTCACCAATGTAGCCAACCCAATATGCATCTATGTAGGAAATAAGTGATAGATCATTTCCTTTTGGATACCATAATCCAAAATCTTATGTTCCTTTGAGATATCTGAAAATCCTCTTCATTGCTAATACATGTGATTCCTTTGATGCTAATTGAAATCGTGCCACATGTCCAACTACCTACATTACATCTGGTCTAGATTTTGTCACATATAGTAAGCTACCAATCATTGACTCATATTTCCTCTGATCTTTAGACTTTAAATCATCATCTTTTCTCAACTTGCAACTGGTTTGCATAGGATGGGTGACTGGTTTGCAATCTTCCATTTTGAAACTCTTTACCATTTCTCTGATATAATTAATTTGAGAAATAAAAATTCCTCGATTTCTTTGACGTATCTAAAGACCTAGAAAGAAGGATAGTTCTTTGATTAATGACATTTCAAATTCATTTTTCATATCCTTTGCAAATTTCTGGCTTAACCTTGATGTAGAGGTTGTTGTCTACACTTCATTTTCTTGAACCCTTCTTCATCTTTTTCTTCTTCTTCATAAAGTTGTTCCACTGAATCATTTTCTTCTTATTTTAATTCTCGTCCACTTGTTTCATCAATTGTTATATTGATTTTTTCTACAAGTTTTTTCAACCTCATATTTTAACACTTGTATGATTTCCTTGTACTTGAGTAACCAACACGTACTCTTTTTTCCACATGAGAATCAAACTTTCCCATTCTGTCATCTTCTCTTTTGATGTACCATTTGCTTCCAAATACTCTGAAGTGCTTCACATTTGTTGGTATTCCTTTCCATAGATCATAGGGATTTTTTTCATTGTTGTTCCTAAGCATTACTCTACTTTGAATGTGAATTGTTGTATGCATAGAATGTGTCCAGAAATATCTGTCAATTTAGAATCCATTACCAATGTTCAAACCATTTCCTGTGTATTTTTCATCCATTATGATAATGTTCCTTTGTCTCTGAACCACTCTCTGAACCAATCTATGAATCCCTGCTCTCATCCACTGTCATATACCTTCCCAAACCTGCTAAGTATTTTTACGAATCCATATTTGTCCATACTGTCCAAGACTCTATTGCACAACTATCCATAATGTTGACCCATTTATCACTATACTATCATGAAGTCTTTACTACTACAATTGATTGTACTTCAGCTAACTGACTTATCTGGATCTGTCTACTCAAATTTTGCAAGTTGCTCGAAGGATGGTTCTTTGGTCTGTCACAACTATCACATAGAATCCCCCTATCTAATATTCATATTACCTGGGAGTCTCTAAGTCGGATGGCTCAGAACAATTCCTTCTCTGATGTGTATTCATCTTTATATTCATTGGTATATTCATCATTTCTATGAGGCTTTGAATTCTTTCTTTATGTATGTGGATTCATCTTTCACTACAATGCCCGAAAGTACAATCTCTTGAACCTATTCCTTATTTACCTATCTTTATTTTCTTTCAATTATTTTCCAAACTTTTTTGTATCTGTCATCTTTCTTTTTCTTTGTAGAATTTTATTCATCTCGTTTTATTGCCAATCTTGCAATCTCTGGGACCTGGTCTTTGTTCACTTGTTCTTCATGTTTTCTTATCTATACTTTCTTATATCTAATATCATTTTTCTCTTTCATGGAAGTATTGTTGAAACTACTAAGACAACTGAGAGGGGGGATGAATCAGTTGTTATTGTGCTTAAACAATTTTAAGTCTATTAAATCATTCTTAATCTTTCTTCAAGTGATCATCAA
>SNQJ01S0024070.1:64264-88440 GCA_010110895.2 Picea sitchensis
TCCCAGTTGGAGCCAGATGTTATCTCCCAAAATAGCACTGTCATTTTGGTCGGGTTTTATGGTGGATAGCATGGCTATTGATAGTTTCCTCAATTCATTGTTGAGTCTTTTTAGCTGCAAAACTTAAGTTTTGGTTTTGTCTTGAGAAAATAATTTCAACTATTGAATCACTGACACCTTGAATCTCTAAGAAAATGCCTCAGCAACTGAATTTCTAATCGTCCAAGAATCATGGTTTAGTTATGCTAACTGAATCATAAATGATCAATTACCTATGAGGTGAAATAGTAACCCTTCGATCAAGTTTCCAATTAACCAGTACTGTTGGATTAAATCCGCAAGATTTCACGTTTATCTCATATGCCCACTAGCTGTGACCGAGAGCTAAACAAAATTTTAATTTTTTGATTTTGCATCTCGACATTCCTGTGATGAAGGGTCTTGACACTCCAAGTCACGATCTTTGAAACTCTGAGATGGAGCTTAACACCAATAGCTTCTTCCCCTCATGTGACCACCGGTGGTGACCACAGACTGCACCAAAAGGCGCTTCGTATTTCATGAACTTATGAACTTTATCAAGCCTAATCAACGGTTGAGATCTCCAATGATCTGATGGTCTAGATCTCATCACGATCTTGCATATCGCGATTCCTATGATGAAGGATCTCAATACTCCAGGTCGTGATCACCGAGACTCCGAGATGGATCTTAACACCGCTAGCTTCTTCCTCCATCTTCCACATATGTAAGCACTAGCAGTGACCACAACCTTATTTGAAAATGCATTTTGCACTTTCGCAACTCGGGTATTCTATGATGAGTCCTCTCGACTCTCCATGTCACGAACTGTGAAATAGAGCTTGGCTTCTCTATCTCTGCTCTCCAGCTCTCAACAATGTGACCACGAGATATGACCACTCGCCAATCAAATGAGCACTTCTCTCCTTTGAATTTCCAGTCAGCGAAACATTAATCCCTCACAACATGTCCCTCTTGGATCAACGGTCAAGATCGTATCACAATTTCACAACTTCACGGGCCTTCATCATGCCTGATCAATGGTCCACGATCTTGATGATTCGACGGTCTAGATCTTTTCATGATATTGCATATCGTGAGTTCCCACACCATGCTCCGTTGACTCCTTCAATGTACAAGTCAGTAACATTCCAATCGCTTTCCACATGTCCTATGACTCCAACGATAAGGATTGTTATCATGATTTCACATATCGTGAGTTCAAACCTCTTTCCTTTGGATTTCCCAATCTGCGAAACTCCGAAACGAAACCTTTGTTGTGCTTTGATTGTTTTCCACCTTTTGAGCTTACAATGTTGATCTTTCCATTATCACTATGCTACTGATCATGCTGATCTTCGCCATCTGATTGTGTTGATCTTCGCCATCAATGACAAACACGCATACTCTGCCTCTGTCTAAAAACATGCCAACAAGTATCAATCATGCTTCTAAAATCACTAGCTAAGTATCCATAGTTATGACATTTTGTAACATTCAATATTACATCGGGCCACATAGGAATTTCTTTCTTTAACATTTATTTTATAATCCCTGCAATCTGCAACCTTATGTCCAAAATTAGTACAATAAAAACAATGACCATAAAAGAAATTTCCATACCTGGGAGTGACTGATGTTCTTTGTGGTGTAGTCCTTCTGAATTTTTTCCTTGACTAATCATGATCATGATTGAAGATTCTTTGTGGCTTGAACATGGATGGTCTTCTTGAATATGTATCTTCAATAGTTTTCTTAGATTCTGGTTGACCATGATTCCTTCCTTTGATTACTTCTTCATAACTCTTTATATTTTCTTCATTCTTCTTTTCTAGCAACCTAGAGTGCTTCTCTTCATTCTCTATAACTGATGTGGATGTTTCTTTCTCTTCAGCATTCTTGGTTAGCTTGACAGTTTTACTTCTCAATGTGACAACTTCTTCTTCAAGCTTCTCAACGTCTTCTTATTTCTTCATTATCTGAGACTTCATGAATTCTTTTGTTCTTTTCGCTTCTTCAAGATGAATTTTTAATGTGAATGTTTCTTCTTCAAGTTCTTTCTCTTCTTGAACAAACTCTACCTCAAGTTGGTTTAGATCGTTATTTATTTCCTTAAGATGATATGTCAATATATTCTCTCTCATTTCTGCTTCTTCCTTGTGTGTTTCTATGTTGGCTTCCAAATACTGCTTTTAATATTCAATATTTTCTTCAATCTCCCTGGCTTCTTCTAGCTGAGTTCTTAAGTTCTCAATAAACTATTGGGATTCTTTAAAAATGTGAACACTTTCCTTTTGTTTCATCAATTTTTTCTTGAGTGACTTGTTTTCTTCTCTTAGTTCATCTAAAGCATGAATCAATTATGCTTCATAATTGTCTTCCTTTTCAATTTGTTTTTTTGTCTCTTTTTCTTCATGGCATTTTATTTCAAGATTTCTGTGTTTTTCACAATTAAAGAAAAACAACATACCTCTTATGATTAGGTACTCTTCATCTTATGAATCTGTTTGACATGGTGAACATAATTCTTCTTGATTTTTATATGCATCTTAATTGTCATTTTTTGAATCTATGATGGGTGAAGAATATATGTCATGTAACTTATCCCAAAGTTATTTGGTTAATTAACATTTACCAACCTTTTCTCTTACTGAATTAGGTAATCCTTCCCAGATGAAATCCATTGTTATTTTGTTATTCTTCCTCAATTCCTTATTGGTTGTAGTCTTTTCCCTTTTTGAAATATCATATCCCGTAATGACTGATAGCCAAATATAATACTCCTGTGCCTATAAAAATACTTATGTACTTCCACTCCATAAATCATACTTTAAACGATTATGACCATTAAATAGTGGTACTCCATTCTCATAATAATCTATGATCTCCTTCCAGTGGTTAAACATTTTCCTGAAGGAACAAACTCTTATACCAATTGTTGTATTACTAAGAGGGGGGGTGAATCAGTAATAGATAATTTCGATCATTTTTAACCATAAAATGCAAGTATTATATCAATGTAGCATTATCATCCAATAGTTGCATAGTAAATAAATAATGAACAAATGAGCAATCATACACATACATAGTACACCAGAGTTTTTACGTGGAAACCCAAAGAGGAATTGTTTTTCTTATATATATTTAAGAATTACATTCATTGGAAGCACCAACTTCCTTTTTTTTCCAGCTACAACTAGAAGGAGGCTCCAACCCCCTAGCTTCTCAATCTACAACCTAAAGGAAGATCCAACTCCCCAATTATATTGATACAATACTATATGTCAACAATACCACTAACAAGTGCCTCCAACCATGTACCAAGTATGTACCAATCATGCATCATATACTCATCAACTATGACTCATCAATATGTACCAACATCACCAACTATACACCTCATGTATGTTCCAACTCATCAACTACATGTCTCAACCATGTACCCAACATGTACCTCAACCATATACCAAATACATATACCAATATAACCATCAAAAAGTCTCTAGCAACCAAATACCATAAACCATTACATCAAAACATGTTCCACAACCTCATTGTTATAAAACCTCTATCTATAGCATACCTCAACCAAAAATCCCTCATCAATTTTATCATCCAAATATGATTTGTAACTCTATAATAGACCTAGTGTATGTGATCACATACCTACAAACCTTCCTTAACTTTAACAACACGAGACTATCCTTTTCATAAAAATTTACTTTAGTCTCACATGACTAATTTTGGATTAGTCAACAACCCTAAATTGCAATAATAAAAACTATGTACCTTTAATGAATAAAGATCTAAAAATGGTACACCATATTATTTAGTGTCTTTTATGCAATTCCTCCAGATTTCTCTACTTGGAACATCTCAGAAAATAAGTTATAGAAAAAATGGCATACCTTCTTGAATTTTGGCTTATTCTAGAGAGAGAACTTGTAGAGAGTGCCCCGGGCAGAATATTTGTTGTATGGATGTTAGAAAGCATCATCAAAAGAATTTATCCTCCCTTGAATTTCATCCTTATTTACTTCACCTTCCCTCTGAAATTTGGCTTAGATATTCTTTGGTTACCTTAGTCACTTGTAGATATTCAATATGCTTAAGTGTGATTTAAAATGACAGACTCTTGTCTCTTATTTATACCTTCATGTAGCTTCCTCAAGGGGTTACCTTCTAACCATATTAACCCACTTTCCTTATTTTAGGGCTAACCCACTTCTAACCACTCGTCCACTTAGTAATTTCTCCATTAACTTTATTATTTAAATAATTTCTTTTATATCCACTTTGACTTATAGTATACTCATCACTTCACTTTATTATTTAAATTACCTTCTAACCATCTTAACCCACTTTCCTTATTTTAGGGCTAACCCACTTCTAAAAACTTGTCCACTTAGTAATATCTCCATTAACTTTATTATTTAAATAATTTCTTCTTTGTAACCACTTTGATTAATTTGACCTTTTGGGGCTTCTAGATGACTCATGAGGGTTCTCCAACTTCACATGGCCATAAATCTCTAACAGTAAGGATTTATGTGACGTTCCACATACCACTGGAAATGGCATGACATGTACTATCCATCTAGAATAGTATTTCCTACAAATATATCAAAATTCATACCATTATCCATCAAGCAAACTTGGGTCCATTACTCAAACCTTTGTGCTATCGAAATGTGCTATCGGACTTTCTTCAAGGGTTGACATCAATGAAAACCAACCCAATTAATAAAAAAATTCATATTAATTGAATGGAGTAACTAGGAAAACAACCTTTAGAGGTCTATTACTATTGAGTATGTTTTCTATCAAATGTTTAGTAACACCAGAATATTGTTGGTACAATAATAATTATGTAAATGTTTGTTGTTTAGTACTAATGATGTACTTATTCACAAGTTGAATTGATCTCTTTCCTATCCTACTAACCCTATGGACATTACAATATTTCCAACCCCTTTTGGCAAGGCTAAATTCCAAGGAGGTTACCATGGAGGTGTTCTTGTTTTGTTCTTGTTCCGGGTAATTTATTGTGGAGGAATGATTGGTAACAACACTGGAAGATTATTGTTCTTGTTCTAGGAAGTTCACAGGTGATAGTTTTGAGAGGGAGCTATAGTGAAGGTTGCAGGTGGAAATAGGTTAGATGGTCTCTAGTATGAGACATGGAATAGACTATCCATACATGGAGTTTTTGACATGACATAATAAATCCATGTATCGAAGGGGAAGAGGACTAAGTTAGAAACTTCTAGAAATAAGGGTACCTTTATGGGATACAGAGAGTCTCATATGGATATTGATAATGAGGAGAAAGAGGTGTTGAATGATGATTCTACAAATCCCTCTAGTCCATTTGTTCATCCTTCATACTATGAGGATGAGTTAGTAGAACCAGTCAAGCCAGTGAATCTACCTAGAGATGTTACAGTCACCAAGAAGATGCCACCTTGGCTTCATGATACTTTGTATGATGCAGAGAGGCATTCATCTCCCCATGGTACCTTCAAGGAGAGAAAATGACCTCATAGTTTCTCAATTTACATAGAGTCACAGTTATGAGAAGCAACAGGTGGCTCCACCAGTGGTGAAGAAGGTGTCCCCACCAAGTACCATCTAGAAGGAGCGAGATTTCATAGGGAGTTAGCCCTCAGGATCCAATAGGGAGGAGCAGCCTCCCAGGATATTTCATAGGAGATCGGAATTCAGAGGAGGTCAAGCAAAGGGAGCATATGGCTCCAGATATTTTACATACTTAGAGGGAGTCACGATTCAGATGGAGTGGATTATGAGGAGACATTTTTATCCAAATTCCAGGTACACTCCCATGAGGACTATCATTTCTCTTTCTTCAGTGATGGGTTGGAAATTACATCATATGGTTGTGAAATACCACGTTCCTCAATGGTATTATTGAGGAGGAAGTGTACATAGAGAAACCTCAGAGCTTTATGATACATGTGAAGGAGTCTCATGTTTGTAGATCGAAGAAATAATTGTACGGACTCAAGAAGGCACCCAGAGCGTGGTACTCCTGGATTGATGGAAACTTGATGAGTTTAGGCTTCACTGAGAGTGATGCATATCCAAACCTTTACTACAAAGTTGTATATAGTGATCCAATGATCTTACTATTATATGTTGAGCAGAGTGGCTCGTTGAAAAGTGTAAGAGGGAGTTGGATTTAGATTTTGAGGTGTTGGATCTTGGTTGGATATACTATTTCTTGGTATTGGAGGTGTGATAGAGATCAGATGATATCTTCCTCAATCATGGTATACTGATGATATTCGATGTGATGGACTGCAATTCCATGGATACACCTATCGAGACAAATATGAAGAAGTTGAGTGATTCTACTTCATATTCAAATTTGGTGGATCCCACGATGTACAGGCACCTGATTAGATCCTTGATGTACCTAGTTAACACCAGGCTAGATATTTTCTTTATAAAGAGCACTCTGAGCTAGTATTTGGTTGAAGCCAAGGAAGTTACATTGGGTTGCAGCAAAGCATGTGCTAAGGTAATGACATGGTAAAGTTTGATATGGTTTGTTTGAGGTAGTGAAGTGAGGTTGTAGGGATATAAAGATTTTGATTGGGAAGGGAGTGTAGTAGACATATTGAGCACCACAGGGTGCTACTTCAACTTGAGATTAATTATGATTTCTGGGATAATAAGGAAGCATACTTGCATAGCACTCAGTACAGAAAAGGTGGAGTATATCGCATCCAATGTCACAAGTCGTGAAGCAATGTGGCTTCAAAAGATTATTGCAGGACTTCATCTGAGATATGGTGCAAAAGGGAGTGGTGAAGCTTCAGCACATATCCATAGGTGAGAAAATAGTGGACATTCTCACCAAGCTTCTATCCAGAGCGAAGTTTCTTTACTTCAAGGAAATTATTGAAGTGATGAAAAATGTCTCCCTCGCTAAGAGGGAGTGCTGATGTTTTTCAACATCGAGCAGACATTCTCTTGGGATTGGTCATAGTGATTTGACAAGTGGAGAATGGACCTAGCATAGTCTTCGAAGGATAGAAGACTCAAGGTGTTGATGGCTCTCCAAGAGGAAGCATCGGGAATAAATTCACTTATAGGGGTGTACCTGTGGTGAATGGTTCAGGTGTAGTATTCAAAGGAAAAAATACTTGAGGTGCTAGTGTTCCTCTAGTGTGTGGTTGCATCGGCCATCATTCTCCTAGGATTGGTAGTTTAACCAGTGGAGAATGACATATTCACTTACATGGGTTTACCTGTAAGTGACACTCACTCACAAGGGTGTACTTGTGGTGGTGAGTGGCCCAGGTAAGCATCAGGAATGCCTTCTCCTTGTTAGGGTCCTAACCCACACATAGGTAGAAAAATATATTCATATGTAATAAAGGTCAATATTAATAAGGCCTTTCAATAAAATATAATAAGGCAGATGTAAGAAGACCTAATAGAAGCTTTTGCTTCTAGAAGGATCTTCCTCTAGATGCTTCTTTTTAGTATAAATAGGAGTCAAGGGTATGAGAACCCCAGCTTGGATATTATTGTAATAGAGCTCTGTTGAACTGGAGGTTTCCCCCTCGAAGAGGCCCATGAACATTGCTTTTAGATTCAAAGTGTTATTTATGTTATTATTCTCTTATCATTTCAGTGCTATTGTGGTGAATTTTCTGGTTGTATTGTTGTTATTCTGCCATTTCTAGCATTTTATTTATGTTTTGCATACATTTTATATCTGGTATATTACAAGTGGTATTAGAGAACTTTCCTCGGTAGAAAGTGTGGGTTAAAATTTTATTCAGGGTAGAGACGTATTCTAGCATCTTTAAGCCACAAAGATCTATCATTACGCGCATAAACCCATGGTTGAGGGATTCATACATGTAGGAAATACAAGTGGTACTTAAGAACACATCTGTTGGCCACCCTTGTAACCCCTGTTGGTACCCCTTCGAATACACACAAGAAATACAAGTGGTACTTAAGAACACATCTGTTGGCCACCCTTGTAACCCCTGTTGGTACCCCTTCGAGTGATCAGAAAACACCTGTGTATGGATCGACCTAGATTACCTGAGGCCCTCTTTAGATAAAACGATCGACCGCCTGACTGTTATAGTGTCACTAAGAACAACACTCAGCAGGATACTCTCTAGTACCTAGGTAATCGAGTAGTACGGCTAAGGGTATAGTATATCCTCCTTAGTTAGTGCCCTAAGATATTGGGTTGAGTAAGAATTTTGGAACCCACACATATATTAGAGAGCTATAGCACAACGCAAACCCTTGTCTAGAGAACCCTTGAAAACATAACCCTTGGGGACATAAACATAAACAAATTAAAACAAACAAGATCTATTGTCGCGCAATAATGTTCGGGTTGCCAAGTAAATACACATTTCTTTCTGATTAAACATTTGGGAATTTCCTCTCTACAACATTCTTCATACCGAAGTATAACTCCGCAGGTGTACAAAAAAAAAAAAACTGGAAATTGTTTCACCATTATTTGAGACCTAATCCATTGGATTCATCTCTTCACCCTTATCACATTCATCCATATCATTTTTCGGAAAAAAACTTTTACCCCACCCTCTCCTTTTCAGTTCCCCCATCCTCATGGCCCATAACCGTAGCTAAGACTTGGAAGCTCGGTTCAACACCTTGCAATCTGATCTCATCGAAACCCAACAAGAAGTGAAACAACTCAGTGCCAATGTTGTAGCCATCAATACAACCATGTAGTCCTCAATGGAGGAAATCAAACAAGACCTCACCACCCATATTGAATCAGTCTTTTTGACACTCTGCACCAAACTTCATATCCCTACAGATAACCCTTCCTCTTCCTCACCTCCACATCCTGAATATGACCATTCCTCTCATTCCAATAGCTTTCAGAACCATCATTTTCAACGTGACCTACGCCTTCCATGGGTGGATGTGACCAAATTTGATGGCTCAGACCCCACTGGTTGGGTAGCCCAAATGGAACATTATTTCTCTTTATATGGAATTACATATGACTTGGACAAACTCAGGTATGGTTTTCTCCATCTAGATCAGGAATGGTGGTAATGGTGGCAATGGAGAAAAACATCTTGTCAAGGGTATATTGCTTGGACACACTTTGTGGCAGAGATTTATGAATGCTTTGACACTGACACCAACCATTTGGGTCGTTTGACAAAGTTGAAACAATTAGGAATAGTGGAAGACTTTATAGTTGCCTTTGAGCACCTAGCTTTTAGATCAGCGGCCTCAAGGATGACATTCAGGCCCATGTCCTTATGTCTCGGCCTCGGAGTTGGGTGGAGGCTAATAAAGGAGATAAAGAAGCACAACATGTGGTATCCTCTCAAAACTGAAAACCCTCCTTTATCTCTCGCCCTAAAATAGTAAATCCCACTACTCCCTCTACTCCACTAAAGATCCAAAAATTGACTAGGGATGAAATGGTTGAACGCCAACTCAAAGGCCTTTGTTATAACTATGATGACAAATATTTCCTGGGCCACAAGTGTAAAGAACAAAATGTTTTTATGGCCATCTCCAAGGATATTTCGGAAGAGGATGTAGAAACACCCCTTGTGTCTGAGTCACCAGAATCCACTGACATAACCCCTCCCTCAGACCCTCCCAAAGTAGAACCGGCCATTTCCCTCAATGCTCTCACTGGATTCTCCACTCCCCAAACCCTCAAGCTAATTGGTTACATCAAGCATCAGAAGGTCATTATTCTAGTTGATAGTGGTAGTGCCCATAATTTTATTCATCACTGCATTGCTAAATAAACTCATTGTTACATCCGTGTCGTTAATAATTTGCAAATCATGATTGCCAATGGTGGTTCCATGAAATGTGGAGGGCGTTGTAAAAATGTGTGTCTCCAAATTGGTGATTACCACCTAAAATCCCATATGTTTGCTATCGACATGGGAGTTTGTGACATTGTGTTGGGTGCAGAATGGATAAGGACTTTGGGTCCCATTCTCATGGATTTTAAAGACTTAACCATGAAATTCGACCAGGAGGGCCACCAATATAAGTTCCAAGTCATCATCACCGGTTCACCTGAGATCATTAGTTCCCATCACATGGAAAATCTTCTCAAAAAAGGCCATTATGATGTTATCGCCCATCTCCATGCCATACAAGTAGCAGAGACACCCTCGGTCTCGCAAGACCTCCAAGCCATCCTTTCTAAACATCAAATTTTCTTTTCCACTCCCTAAGGACTCCCTCCTTCCTGTGGTGTTCATGATCATTCCATTCCCCTTGTACCCAGAAGCCTTCCTCCCAATATCCATCTGTATCGTCACCCCTTTTCCCAAAAAAATGAAATTGAGAAAATGGTCCAAGAACTCCTTAATGCAGGCATTATCCACCCTAGTATGAGCCCCTACTCTTCTCCTGTGGTCATGGTCCTAAAGAAAGAAGGTTCTTGGTGAATGTTTCCTGATTTTCATGCCCTCAACAAATTTACCATCAAAGAAAAATTCCCCATTCATGTCATTAATGAACTCCTGGATGAATTGAGTGGATCCCAATTCTTCACTAAACTGGATATTTGTTTGGGCTACCACCAGATACATATGAAAGAGGCAGACATTCCCAAGACTAACTTTAGAACTCATGAGGGCCACTATGAGTTTTTGGTCATGCCCTTTGGCTTTTGTAATTCCCCCTCCACCTTTCAAAGCCTCATGAATCATGTCTTAGTATTCTTTGATGATATCCTCATCTATAGAAAAATCTGGATAGACAATCTTGGTCATGTGGATCGAGTTCTCCATCTACTCTCTCAGCACCAACTTTTCCTGAAACAGTCTAAATGTGCTTTTGTCACTTCAAAAGTAGAATACTTAGGTCATATGGTTGGCAAGGATGGCATCAGGGTGGATCCTAAAAAGATTGAAGCTATGCAAGACTAGCATCACCCAAAGACTGTTAAGAGCTTTCATGGATTTCTAGGCTTAACAGGGTATTATCGCAAGTTTGTTAAGAATTATGGGAAGATTGAAGCACCTCTCACTGCTCTCCTAAAAAAGAACTCTTTCACTTGGACTCTAGCCGCTGCTCAAGATTTTCAAACCTTGAAGATGGCCATGTGAACCAATCCAGTCCTAGCCCTTCCCGATTTCACAAAGACCTTTGTGTTGGAATGTGATGCCTCAGGGAAAGGAATTGGTGATGTCCTTATGCAAGAGGGTTGACCTTTGGCCTTTACCAGCAAGCAACTATCTGAAATAAATCTGGGCAAATCCATCTATGAAAAGGAAATGTTGGCTATTATGCATGTCATTGATCTGTGGCGCCCTTATCTATTGGGGAAACATTTCCAAATTAAGACAAACCATCAAAGCCTCAAGTATTTTCTGGAACAACACATTTCCTCCCCAGAACAAGAAAAATGGGTGACTAAGCTCTTTGGATATTATTATGAGATCATTTACAAGAAAGGAAAAGACAATGTGGTTGTGGATGCACTTTCCCGCAAATATGAATATGAAGGATCCCCTTTTTCTCTTTCATTCATTGTCCCAGATTGGCTCCAAGCCGTTCGCCAGGAATGGCTACAAGATCCCAAAAGTTCGTAGTTGATCCAATAATTGCAGTCCAATGCTCCAGCTTCCCCAGGGTACTCTTGGCTCCATGATGAACTTAGATACAAAGGCCATTTGTATTTAAGAAAACAATCAAATATTAAATCCACGGTACTATCTGAGCTTCATGCTACACCCACAACAGGGCACTCCGGGTTCACCAAAACCTATGACAAGGTCAAACATTCCTTTTTTCTAGGATGGTATGAAATAGGAAATTTGTAATTTTGTCACTGAATGTGATGTATGTCAATGTAACAAGGGAGAAACAGTCAAATCTCTGGGCACACTATAACCACTTCCGATTCCACCTACTATTTGGAAGGATATCTCTATAGATTTTATTATCGGCTTACCCAAATTGGGAAATAAATCAGTCATCATGGTGGTTGTTGATCGCCTTTCCAAGTATCCTCATTTATATGCCCTTCAACACCCATTTACAACATCCACGGTGGCTCAAATTTTCATGTATCATGTCTTCAAGCTTCATGGCATGCCACACTTTATTGTTTCTGATCGCGACCCAACTTTCACAAGAAAATTTTGGCAAGAACTGTTCAAGATATAAGGCACCAAATTGCATCTCAACACAGCTTATCATCCCTAGACCGATGGCCAAATGGAAGTTGTCAACAAGTTCTTGGAAACATATTTGAGGTGTTTTTCCTCAGAAAAGCAAAATCAGTGGCTCAATGGTTACCCCTAGTTGAATGGTGGTAAAACACTTCATACCATACAACTACAAGCATGACTCCTTTTGAAGTATCATATGGACAGAAGCCACCTTCAGTTTTCTCATACTTACCAGGTGCCTCGAAAGTCCAGGCAGTTGACCTAACACTTACATCTCGAGAGGCTATTCTTCGTACACTCAAAGGGAATTTGGTCATGGCACAGAATCAAATGAAGCAACAAGTAGATCAAGTTCTCTCTGAACGTCAATTTGCAGAAGGGGATCAGGTGTTTCTTCGACTACAACCTTACAAGAAAAATTCCCTCAAGGCCGAGCATTGTCAGAAGCTAGCGCCCAAATTTTATGGTCCTTATACCGTTCTCAAGTCTATGGGACAAGTAGCCTATCAATTAGCTTTTCCCATCCATTTGAAGCTACATCTTGTTTTTCATGTTTCATGCTTAAAGAAGGTGATTGGAGCTAACTGCCAAATTCAAACCAACCTTCCAGAGTTAGCTAAAGAAGGATCCATTTGGCTATATCCAGAAGCGGTTTTGGACCAGCGTGAGCATAACTTACGTCAAAGAACCATCAAGGAAGTTCTAGTCCAGTGGAAAGATACAACTCCAGCAGATGCCACTTGGGAACCAACTACCATTATGAAACAATTTTCTCATCTCAAGCCTTAAGGACAAGTTTGCCTGTAAGGGGGTGGACATGTTAGGGTCCTAAGCCGCACATAGGTAGAATAATATATTTGGATGTAATAAAGGTCAATATTAATAAGGCATTTCAATAAAATAGAATAAAGTGGATGTAAAAAGACCTAATAGAAGCTTCCACTTCTAGAAGGATCTTCCTCTAGATGCTTCCTATCAGTATAAATAGGAGTCGAGGGTATGAGAACCCCAGCTTGGATATTATTGTAATAGAGATCTGCTCAACTAGAGGTTTCCCCCTCGAAGAGGCTCATGAACATTGCTTTCAGATTCAAAGTGATATTTCTATTATTATTCTCTTATCATTTCAGTGCTACTATGGTGAATGTTTTGGTTATATTGTTGTTATTCTACCATTTCTAGCATTGTATTTCTATTCTGCATACATTTTATATCTGGTATAGTACACTCCCAGATATGTCCAAGGGAGAAGGATACATTTACTTCCTAGGTTAATGTGCCCAAGTGTGGTCCTTACTTATAGGAGTTTACCTATGGACTCGACATGCTTGATGTGCCTCCACGTGTTAGATAGCATCAGAAATCATTCTCCCAGGATTGGTAGTTTGACCAGTGGAGAATGGAACATTCACTCACAGGGGTTTACCTATGGTGACATTCAATCACAAGGGTTTACTTGTGGAGGTGAATGTTCTAGGTGTAGTCTTCATTGAGACCTGAGGTGATAGAAACAATTGTGTGGAGATGGATCATCAACATGGCTCATGAAGAAACTTTTCTATCATAGAATAAATCCAAGTATGCAGAGTGTATCCCTCATTGAGAGGGAGTGTTGAAGTTTTGCAACTTTGGGCAGTCATTCTCCATAAGAAAGCACAAATAAACCATTATAGAATACCATGTAATGCACCTGAAATAAATAAAAGACAATAAGATCAAGTCAGCCCCAATTAAGCATTTAAGAAACACTTGTAAAAGAAACAAAAGAACTAAAACAAAGTTATAGGAAAAAAATGACAAATCGACCCTACCAGTAAAATAAGGTGACTTGACTAGTATAAATAAAGACAAGTTCATTTCATTATTACATCATCTCATCATCTCTCCTCTTCTAGTGTGCATTGCCTAGTTGCAACTGTCAGTTTTTAATTGCAGTGCCAGTTGTCAGTTTCCAATTGCAATTACTATTTGTGCTATAAGTGTCTAGTGGTTCACCATATTTAAGGGATCTTATTCATACTAGGGAGAAATTATCTTGCGTTGGGTCTCTTCATATATCTAGTGAAGTATTTGTGAACTTGGACTAAATTTATTCTAGAGAAAATTTTGATGGGTTTTTCTCTCGAGATTGGGTTTTACAAGGATAATACTTGTGTCTATTGTGCATGGATATCTCTCTATGATTTTGTTATTTATGCTACAGTTTTATTTTAGTTGAAATTTTTAGTGTGTAATTATTATATGATAATAGTGGAATTGAAATATGTTTGAAATCATAAGATAATAATTATCATATTTGGAAATTCAAAAAATAACCAATAACACACTCACGGTCTAATATCTAGAAAGGGAATAGGTGCTCAATACTTCGTTTGTCGAGTTTCATGGGTGATCATAATAAACAATAGTGAAATTTTTTAAACGAGAGCATATTTTTATAGCCACCAAGCACATTTAATGTGACTAGAGGATTTTAGAATATCAAACCATAGGTATTAGTGGTAAGTCCTCTGGTATAGACATCGCAGGAATGTCTCTGATGTACATCAAAGGCAATGACATGAAGTGTGTTGATGGGTGTCAAAGTTGAAGATGGGAACTCCTTTGATTTGACTAGGAGAGTTCGTAAGAAGTCCTCCAGTCAAATCAGAGGAGTTTTTATGAAGTTGTGCGATGGTCAAATAAGTGTTTTGGAGGAGTTTAAGGGAAGTTATCTGATGAGTACCAGAGTAGTTTATATTGACTTTTCAGATAACCAAATTTTTTCTTCAAAATTTCCTCAAGTGCCAAGAACAAAAATGTAATTCCATAAAAACTTAAGAAAATTAGAAAGGACTTCTAAAAGAGGGGTGATTGATGATCAACCATTAAGACAAATTCCAAGGCAACGAGTTTTTATAGAAGAGAAAATGCGGATCCATTTTCTTCGAGAGAGGATTCACAAGTAAATATACAAGAAAAAGGAGTTTGTTGATTCCTATCACAACAAATGGTGACACATTGGGTGAAGCCATAAATCTCTACAAAGTAGTATCCAAAACATAAAATTTTGAGAATAGAAGCATGGAAATGTATGAACCTAAGAGAGAGAAAATGGGTCCCATAGTTTTTCAAAATTCATATTTTGATGAGACAAAGTTTGTATGATAAGAAGAAGTTAGAATCATGCCTAGAACAAATTTATTATCATGAAATAGATTTTTCAAAATGGAATTAGTTTTAGGAAGGCATAAGGAGTACTATTGATCCCGATTATTTTGAGAATGAAATGTTTGAAATATAATAAGAAAATGCACAAATATATTGTGAGAAACACAAAGATACAATAATGCACAATTTTTATTAATGACATAAATGTACAGAAACTGTAAAAATACAAAGTGAATGAACTCGCTAGAATGGTGGTAGGTTCTCTCTGAGAAGAGTTGTGATGGATACACTCATTTGAAATAAGATAATGTTTACAATGATGCTCCAAAGGCTTATTTAACATAAAGAAAACCCAAAAACATAACCCCGGAAGATGAAAATCCAAAAGGTTTATTGGCCCCGATGGGGGTAGTTGATACGTCAACTTCCCAAGGGCATAAATTTTGCATTCAAAATTTGTTTGGGGTGCAGGATAGCTTGTTGGAAAGGTATATTCGAGGAATACACATGTTTTTGACATACTTTAGATAAATCCTATAGTGTGACTTTTCCAAGCCCCAAAAATGTTGTTTAGGGCCTCAAAACAGCCCCAGAAGTTTAGGACCTGAAAAACTGTAGAAAACCTTCCAAGGTGTAAACCCCTATTTTGATCCAGTGGAATAGGTGGGTGGCCACCAATTTCTCCCTAGATCATTCTTCCCCCATTATCAAGAAATGTTCCTCATTGCATCAATTTCACATGGAATATGGGAATCATTTTCCAAATCTAAACCTAGGTGAATTTCTTGCCTTGTTGAAGAAGTTGCCCTGCTTAGCCTGTTGAAGGTTGTTATGACCCAGTTGTTGGAGGGGTTGGATTCATTCAAATGATATATCCACATGATATTTCCAAGTGTGGGAGGAATTTGTAGGTGAATATGTGATATGAGTAGTATGAAGGGATATGTTGTAACTTTTTTGGATTGTGAAGTGTGTAGGCACCACCGTAGGTGAGGCAACAATATTTTTGTGCTCTTCTACAATATGATTTTGTTGGATAGAAAGGTATTGGGATGAGGTTGTAGTGGTTGGAGTTTCCTTATATTATCTGTCTGACCATATCATGAAGAGGCTAAAATTGGCAGTATACAATATTACTTTGCGACATTGTTTTGTCAAGACAGTAGTCGTGACTACCTTTGGCATCTTCTAGAGATGACCCCCTATAGTAAAAATGACACTACAGAATCGATACTCATAAAAATCATGACACTTCCACATATATGGTTGGCCTAACAGAACATCATAGACTTAAAGTGGGGAAACATCACACAATACCTCATCCTTGAATGGCTTGATGTCATAGGATAGGCGAAACTATAGGCTGACATGAATATATCGACCTTGGAAAAGCCACCCAATGTTGTATGGTTGCAGGCATGATTTCGGCAGAAAATCCAAATGATTGATGAACTATGTTGATATTAGGTTCTTCTGTCTTCTGCTATCAAAAATAAAATGTAGTGGGGTCCCCTTCACCCACATCTATGAATGGAAGAGGTGCTACCCCTCATCAGGGTCCTTTGGTTCTTCTGGATGGATTTTTGTGATCACAACAACAGAAGTAGGTTCTATATCAATTGCCTACCTCCTTTTATTATTTTCTTAATAAGATTATGGCTTTGTTTCTTTGAGATCGTCCACCAATGATTGTTTTTAGCGACATTCATCGGTGTTGTGCCAAGGAATTTTATGGAAGTTGAACCACTTCCTAGTGTCCTTTTTTATATTCTTGTTACCCTTATTTTCTTGCATCTTGGAAAGGTAGTGTTAGCACTGATAGCCACCCCTGGATTGCAAGAGAATGAGCCCAGTACCCATCAGAGTTTTTGGTGGATGTTTGGTTTATATGAGTGGAGGTCAATGGATAAAACCCAATATACGAATGATGTTCAACACAGAACTAGAAAAGAAATGCACAAGGAAGTGAGGACCATAACTAACTTCAGTCAGTGAATTGAGTTTAAGTGTGAGTAGAGAGAAGACTTAGTAAGAAAGGTGGACAAGACCGCTATGGGCATCAGGCCTTCAAGCATCTTGGAGAAGAAAAAATCAGACTCAAGATCACTCTTAAGCTCAAGCTTTAGACACTGAAATATGTCCAAACAACACAGTCACAATAGCACAATGATCAAACCTACATCACCATGTAGCTACAACAACTTGAATGGATCCTCCATGCCCTAGCCATTCAGTGTAAGAGGGGAAAAGATCACAAGGAAGTTGATTAAAACTGATCGTGATATTGCTGCAATCAAACCTGCATTGCAATAGCATAACAACCCTCAACTGGATCCTCCATGCCCGAGTGTTTTAGCACAGTTTTTACAAAGAGATGAAAAGAGGTTGAATTCTATTAATCTGAAAGTCTCAAATTTGATACATAACCAGAGAAAAATTCTGGCATCAAAACATTAAAAAATAGGGAGCTATGCTCAACCAGTTGACCACCATAACCAAATATAAGAACTATCTATTTACACTCAGAACAATCCTCGACTATCAGGAGTGTGATCTGATCACTACAATCAAAGCTTTGCATCGGTGACTTCTTCTTTCAGACTGAACGTGCGTTCCTCTATCAAATTCAAGATCATATCAGCATGGGTCTTCAACTAAATTTGATTGCATGGGTACCACGAGCTGACGGTTCAGTCTCCATGGTCAGGACTTCCATGCCTTCCATTTATGGGGTGAGTCGAGGTTTCAACCACCAAACCTACCTTCCATTAACTGCTTTTCCTTGGATATTGAATAAGACTTAATGCTCAGGGGAATGACCACTTACTACTCTCAGATATGATGCCATATAAACATGTAATTGTGGGGCCACTCAGAGGTGGTTTGGTTTCAAACTTAATTTGGGTCCACAATCCATCACATTTCACCACGTAGAATTTTCTCCATACCATGGTTTCCATTGAGAGACCGATCAAGAAAAATATCACCCGAGCATGTTGCGTCCTTGCAATAGACTGTGGTCATTGATCTGGTCATGATATGAGATCTGGCCACACCAGCTAGATTTGGATCCACCTCCAATATTACTCTCCCACCAACTTTAGGATCTACCAAAAGTGTGCTTTTGGGTGGGGCGCTACTTTTGGCGCTGAACAATAACACCTTCTGGAGGATGATCTAAGTTGGAGGCCATACATCACCATGTTGATGTGTCGCAGTTGGAAAGGTAACATGTGTCACCTGAAAATAGTTTGGAGGTGTGTCTGAGAATACTTTAAAAGAGGGTCACATGTCAAAACCATAAGGGTGTCACGTGTGTGTAGTGATAGCCGACATGAATTTGTCTCTCCAACGCTCGGGGGCTATCTCATGTTTACCTATTGTGATTTTACCCTAAGCTATGGATCTGGAGACATGTGGCTCTTTGAATTGGAAGGTTGAGATCCACTCCGGGTCTCTGGGAGAATCAAAACTCAAACTTCTCTTTTCCCAGGGATTTTACCAGGAGTCATAGATATGATGACACATGGCCCTCTCGAGATCAACAGTTGAGATCCCTTCATGGATCTAAACTTCAGAATTCTCAATAGTCGAAATTCACTTTCCCTAAGAAAATTCACCAGAGTTAGGGATATGACAATGTGTGGCTCCTATATTTGGACGGCCAATATCCACTACAAGTTTCCAGACTCCGGGAAAATCAATTCTCAAACTTATTTTTTCTTCTGTTTTTTCACCCAAAGTTATGGATCTGATGACACATGACTATTATTGATAAACAACTCAGATTCACTTCGGGCCTTTGGCCACTATGACACTTCATGCACTTCGGGCCTTCGGGACCTTGGGGAGGCACTGCTCCTGGATTCTCCCCTGCTGAAAGATTAAAATTGCTTGTTGCTTTTAAGCCTAAAATGGGTTTCTTTGTATGTCACCCTTTGTGTCTATGGTTGTGGCATGCACGATCAAAAGTCTATATGACTAGTTGTGGGCTAGGAAAACATGGAGACCAGTGATTGAAAAAAGGAGATGATTGTTCATCCTTTAGGGAAAATAGAGGGGCTTGGGGCCGAGACTCCTTTCAGGTAGGAAATTAAGGGAAACCATGATGCACAAACAAACAAGGGAACACAAAAGACGACTTTACATGTCGAAAGGAGACAAACTTAATACTTGTCTATTAGAAAAGGATAGATACAAGGAAAATTATAGACTCAGGTAGAAACCATGAACCCACAAGACTCTGACAAGTTCATGTGATAACATTTGGCTCCAAAGGGGATGGCATGCTCCCTACAAGATTCCAAGAACGTCCAGTTTCAATGCCTTAGTTGTTGGGATATGGAGTCTCTTATTAAAATAAAAAGTAAAAATAAAACCAGAAAGAGAGTGGTATTTACAATGGTGGGATGCCAGTCACAGCCTAAACAAAACATTTCTTGATAAAATTCCCATTGACAGGTTCACCCAAAACCTCAGAATCCTCCAAGTTCTGCAATTCGTAAGTGTTGTTCGGAAAAACCTCATAAACTTTGAAGGGGCCAATCCACAGGGCTTCAAATTTACCATGTTTTCCCTTGAATTTCTTGGGTGCATCCCATTTGAGCACCAGATCCCCCAGCTAGAAATTCTCCTTTCTTGTGCTCTTGTCAAAAGATCATTTTATTTTCTGCTGATGGTCTTGTGTTTTATCAAGCAACTTCTCCTTGTTATGTTGCACTTCTGCCAGCTACAGTATCCTCCTGACCATGTTATTAGGTTCTCCTTGGTAGTCCTGGAGGAACTTCGCCATGGGAAAAGCAAGTTGATAAGGAATGATTGCCTCAATGCCATACACTAGTTAGAAAGGAGAAATGCCCACAGATATTTTTGTGGTAACTCTGTGAGCCCACAATGAAAACTTCAGCTTCAAATCCCAACATTTTTTGTTGTCTTCCAACAATATTTTGATGATCTTTATGAGGATCTTGTTAGAAGACTCTGCTAAACCATTTCCCTAAGGGTAGTAGGGAGAATAATGGACTAGCGTGATCCCATACTACTCACAAAAATTGATTAATGGCTCAACTCTAAAAGAGGCAACATTATCTATGACAATCCTACTTGGACAACCAAATTTGGATATGATGTCTTCAAGGAAATTTATGATCACCTTGTGGGAGGAAATCCTTGTAGGGATGGCTTCTATCCATTTGGTAAAATAATAGTGGCAGTCAAAATCCACCTATGCTAGCCACTTGAGGCTAGGCGGATCTCTCCATTGAAGTCGAGACCCCACTGCTTAAAAGGTCCAAAAACTGCTACGGGTTTCAAAGGACAATATTTCAGTTGTTTCTTTCCAACAAACTTTTGACACTTGGTACAGGCTCTAATATTTGCACAAACATCAGTAAAAATGTTGGGCTAGAAATACCCATCTCTGAGGACCTTATATGTTGTGGTCCTCCAAAAGTGATTCCCCCCACATGAGCTGTCATAAAAACCTGACATATCTCTTTGGGCTTCTTATGGGTCTAGACACCTCAATAGGACTCCCAGAGGATCCTTCCAATACAAAATCTAATCAATGCAACAATACTTGATTTCTTTGAGTTTCAAATCTCTCACCTTGTTTTTACCCAAACCATCATGGAGCCTCAACTTTTATAGAAACTATATCATGACTTTATACCAGGGGCATCATGTTAAGTTGGGGATGATATGAGAGTCTTCACCAACGATCTCATCTTGTTGATCTTCTGAGTTTATATTCATAAAATTAACCCCCAATGCCTCGCAATTCGATTAAGCCAGTAACCTATCCAAACCTTGTCCTTTCACCAACCTGGTGGGTTTGATTTCCAGGTCAAACTCAAGAATCTTGGCGATCCACTTGCTTAATTTTCCATCTATATCGAGTTGGATCAGTATCTCCTTTACTGAACCTGAAGGGACATATGAAATAATTTTCGAGTGAAAAATATAGATTCTGAAAGCCTTGAGGGATTTCACCAAAGAATAAGCTTGCTTTTCCATGATATCATATCTCGTTTCTGCATCTCTCAGTGCTCTGTTGAAAAAGGAAATAGGTTGTTCCATCCCATTTGAATTTCTCTGTAGAAAAACATCAGCTAATGTATCTGATGAAGGGAAGAAAATATCAGAAATTCCTTGGAATAGTCTGGGATGATGAGCATAGGTGCTTCATTCAACACCCTCCTAATTTGGTTGAAATAATTCCTGGGTCAGAAATCCATTTTACTTCATTCCCCTTTCTAAGCATGGCTCTAATGTATTTAACCATCTCAACAAAATTAGAAATGAATCTCCTCTGAAAATTGATTTTACCCAAGAAAGACTGAACCTCTTTCTTGTTTCTAGGAAAAGACAAGGACTGAATGGCCTCTACTCGACTTGGATCAATTTTCACCCCTTCACCTGACACAATATTCCATCACATTTTTCCCTCTTGCATGGAAAATAAATATTTCTTAGGATTGAGCGAAAGGCCAAACCTTTGACACTTCAAGAAGACTTTCCTTAGATGATAACAATGCTCTTTATCAGACTGAGAGAAAATTGTAATGTCATCTAGATAAGTGACTAAAAATTTCTCCTTTTCCCCAATGAAGGTGATGTACATGGCTCACTGGAAGGTTTCTACTGCATTCATCAACCCAAAGGGAATTTTAGCATACATGAATGTACCCCAAGGAGTTGTGACAGTTGTCTTCTCCCTATCTTCAGGAAAGACATATATTTGATTGTACCTGGAGAAACCATCAACCATAGACATCCTAGATGAGCCAGTCACTCTCTGCAAGATGTGCTTCATTTTCGGCAAGGGGTAGTTATCTTTCTTGGAGCTCCGGTTCAAATTTTTTAAATCCACACACAACTTGATTTCCCCATTCTTCTTCCTTATGATCACTAAATTAGCTACCCACTCTAAAAATATCAAAGGGATGATGATCTGTGCATCCAACAACTTCTTAACCTCTTTTTCCATAAACGGCAGCAGCATGGGATTTATCTGTCTAAGCTTCTACTTGTGATCTAAAAAATGAAGAAGACTTGAAATCTTGAAATTATTGCAATGTAAATGTTATGTGTTTAAAGAAAATGGATCAATTTTGCAACACATAAATTAAGGGATTACTTATGAAAAATACACATAGACAACAGCATAATCAATTAACATAAGCACATAAACACAACAATTGATAAAGGAGTTCACCCCTCTATTGGGCTACACCTCCTGGTCCAACTTCCAATGGATCATTATTATTAATTGCTCAAAAGTGCTCAAAAACATGCCCTACAATGCTCAAACTGACCAACCGACTGCTCCAATGGCTTCAGAGCGTCCAAAAACCCCCAACTGGGCTCTTTCGACACCTCAATCAGTTGAAAAACGAAGGAGTTAGGCCTCTTGGAAGTCCCCCCTTCAAGCTTATTGTCTCTGCATCTACAAAACACACCCTTGTCCAATGAACCTGACACACACGCAATAAATAGCGTGAAAACCCAACAGCGAGCACAACCGCACCAATGGTGCAAACTGTAGGATGGTTATGGGCACGCCAGCCCCTAACCGCCTAGCACTTGGGCACATAGGGGTCCATACGACCGCGCGCATTGGCAAAAGGGCCAAACGGTTGCAACCGTGCCAACCATACTAACTCCCCACGCTCCGGTCATGGGCATATGGCATATAACATAGAACCACGGGCTATGTATTATAATCCCCACGCTAACAACCTGTCGAGCTATACCATTTATGGTATGGTCATATATGCAATCAAATGACCGCGGGCCGGGGCTAAGCCCCGGCCCGACCCCCTGCCAACGGTCAGATAACTCGAATTGAAATACAATTGAATTCATATATATTACAAGGCACAATGTGTGACCCATTGGTCGGTCGGAGTTTGTGAAAGCTATATGCAGTGGGGGAGGTCCGGTGGTTGAACCCCATGGACTCCAATACATTTTGAAAATAGACCAAACAACCAATACCAGGGTGCCATGTGGCAGCCCATGACTGGGCCATGTGGCACCCAATCATTGACCAAAAAACTACCACGTGTCGACACAGGATTCATCCAACATCTTCCAATTAGAATCTGCCACGTCACCTCTACCATGTCAGCGTACGATCGTACGACCCTGCCACATCAGCCTGTACGAACTGTCCAGTCAACATCATTTTTTTTTACCTGTTTGACTTTATGAACAGATTGCAATATCTCTCGCTCCTAATGTCCGTTTGCAACGAAATGAGTTGAGTTGGGTTCACAATGACGAGGCCTACGCACTCGTCCAGTTTGAAGTGATTCTGAGCACTTTGAATTTTTGAGCAAAATTTGATCCCCTGATCACACCTCCCCATTAGGAAGATTTTGGACCTCCAAAAGACTATTTTCAGTCTATGTGAAGATGAGGGTATAGTTCCCTCACTCTTCCAACCTCAATCCAATTGCCCTTGCTTGGATTCGTCCCTTTAAGACCAACTCAAAGATACTCCACATTTCCTCATTTTGAAGTTCGCATTCTCCTGTCAAGGATGGTGTCTTCATGCAATTCTGTAAGATACTCTGGAGAAAAATCATCTATGGAAGGAATCTGAACATGCTCTCCTTGATCATCAATCAAGGGAGGCTCATACAATTTCAAATTCTCAACATTAACAACTGCATACATCTGCATATAAGGAGGCAAATCTAAACAAAAAGCATTGTTACCAATCTTGTCGACAATCTTGAAAGGACCATATCGAATCGGTTTCAACTTTTTACCTTCTCCTTTAAGCCTCTCCTTGCTGATGTAAAG